>CAUYRH010060214.1:0-29064 GCA_963574655.1 Perodicticus potto
TACTGCAAAGGCAGTCCTAAGAGGGAAATTTATAGCACAGAAAGCCTTCCTCAAGAAAATGGAAAGAGAGGAAGTTAACAACTTAATGGGACACCTCAAGCAACTGGAAAAGGAAGAACATTCCAACCCCAAACCCAGCAGAAGAAAAGAAATAACGAAAATCAGGACAGAATTGAATGAAATTGAAAACAAAAGAATTATACAACAGATCAATAAATCAAAAAGTTGGTTCTTTGAAAAGGTCAATGAAATAGATAAAGCTTTGGCTAACCTAATCAGGAAAAAAAGACTAAAATCTCTAATTTCATCAATCAGAAATGGTAAAGACGAAATAACAACAGACCCCTCAGAAATTAAAAAAATCCTTAACGAATATTACAGGACAATTTACTCTCAGAAATATGAAAATATGAAGGAAATTGACCAATACTTGGAAGCATGCCACCTTCCTAAATTTACCCAGAATGAAGTAGAAATGTTGAATAGGCCTGTATCAAGTTCTGAATAGCATCAACTATACAAAATCTCCCCAAAAAGAAAAGACCGGACCAGATGGCTTCACGTCAGAATTCTACCAAACCTTTAAAGAGGAACTAGTACCTGTATTATTCAACCTTTTCCAAAGTATAGAAAAAGATGGAATACTACCCAACACATTCTATAAAGCAAATATCACCTTGATCCCTAAACCAGGAAAAGACCTAACAAGAAAAGAAAACTACAGACCAATATCATTAATGAATATTGATGCAAAAATATTCAATAAGATCCTAACAAACAGAATCCAGCAACACATCAAACAAATTATAAACTGCGACCAAGTGGGCTTTATCCCAGGATCTCAAGGCTGGTTCAATATACATAAATCCATAAATATAATTCAGCACATAAACAAATTAAAAAATAAAGACCATATGATTCTCTCAATTGATGCAGAAAAAGCTTTTGATAATATCCAACATCACTTCCTAATCAGAACACTTAAGAAAATTGGTATAGAAGGGACGTTTCTTAAACTAATAAAGGCCATCTACAGCAAACCCACAGCCAATATCTTATTGAATGGAGTTAAATTGAAATCATTTCCACTTAGATCAGGAACCCAGGCAAAGATGCCCATTGTCTCCATTGCTCTTCAACATTGTAATGGAAGTTTTAGCCACTGCAATCAGGGAAGAAAAGGCGATCAAGGGAATCCACATAGGATAAGAAGAGATTAATCTTTCACTCTTCGCAGATGATATAATTGTATATCTGGAAAATACCAGGGATTCTACTATGAAACTTTTAGAAGTGATCATGGAATATAGCAGTGTCTCAAGCTACAAAATCAACACTCATAAATCTGTAGCCTTTATATATACCAATAATAATCAAGTCGAAAAAACAGTCAAGGACTCTATAACTTTCACAGTAGTACCAAAGAAGATGAAATATTTGGGAGTTTATCTAACAAAGGACGTGAAAGATCTCTATAAAGAGAACTATGAAACTCTAAGAAAAGAAATAGCTAAACATGTCAACAAATGGAAAAACATACCATGCTCATGGCTGGGAAGAATCAACATTGTTAAAATGTACATACTACCCAAAGCAATATACAATTTTAATGCAGTTCCTATTAAAGCTCCACTGTCATATTTTAAAGACCTCGAAAAAATAATACTCCACTTTATATGGAATCGGAAAAAACCTCGAATAACCAAGACATTACTCAGAACTAAAACAGAGCAGAAGGAATCACGCTACCAGACCTCAGACTGTACTACAAATCGACAGTGATCAAAACAGCATGGTACTGGCACAAAAACAGAGAGATAGATGTATGGTACAGAATAGAGAACCAAGAGATGAACCCAGCTACTTACCGTTATTTTATCTTTGACAAGCCAATTAAAAACATTCAGTGGGGAAAAGATTCCCTATTTAACAAATGGTGCTGAGTGAACTGGCTGGTGACCTGTAGAAGACTGAAACTGGAACCACACCTTTCACCATTAACTAAGATAGACTCTTACTGGATCAAAGATTTAAACTTAAGACATGAAACTATAAAAATACTAGAAGAAAGTGCAGGGAAAACTCTTGAAGGAATCGGCCTGGGTGAGTGTTTTATGTTGAGGACTCCCCAGGCAATTGAAGCAGTATCAAAAATATACTGCTGGGACCTGATCAAACTAAAAAGTTTCTGCACTGCTGAGAACACAGTAAGTGTAGCAGGTAGACAGCCCTCAGAATGAGAGAAAATATTTGCAGGTTATGCCATAGACAAATCCCAAAACCAGAGATGCTGGCTTGGATGTGGAGAAAAAGGAACACTTCTACATTGCTGGGGGGAATGCAAACTAATATATTCCTTTCGGAAGGATGTTTGGATAATACTTAGAGATCTAAAAATAGACCTGCCAGTCAATCTTATAATTCCTTTACTAGGTATATATCCAGAAGACCAAAAATCACATGATAATAAAGATATCTGTACCAAAATGTTTACTGAAGCCCAATTCATAATTTCTAAGTCGTGGAAGAAGCCCAAGTGCCCATCAACACACGAATGGATTAATAAATTGTGGCACATGTATACCATGGAATACTATGAAGCCTTGAAGAAAGATGGAGACTTAACCTCTTTCATGTTTACATGGATGGAGCTGGAACATATTCTTCTTAGCAAAGTATCTCAAGAATGGAATAAAAAGTACCCAATGTACTCATCCCTACTATGAAGCTAATTTATAGCTTTCATATGAAGGTTAAACCCCAATTATAGCACAAGAATATTGGTAAAAGGGCAAGGGAGGGGAGGGGGCTGGGAAGTTGGGGTGGAGGGAGGGTAATTGGTGGGCCCACACCTATGGTGCATCTTAGAAGGGTACAGGCAAAACTTACTAAATGAAGAATACAAATGTCCTCATATAGTGATTAAAAGGCCATGAAGGCTATGTTAAACAGTTTGATGAAAATATTTCAGATTGTATATGAAGTCAGCACATTGTGCCCCATAACTGCAATAATGGACACAATTATGATTTAATAATAAAAAATAAATTAAAAAAGATAAAACATTTATATCTAAACCATGAAACAATAAAAAGCCTTGAAGAAAATGCGGGGGAAAGCGCTTGAAGATATGAACTTGGGGAAAGATTTTATGGAGAAGACTTCCTTAACAATTGCAACAACAAAAATAAACAAATGGACTTAATTAAACTGAAAAGCTTCTGTACATCTAAGGAAACAGCAACCTTCAGAATGGGAAAAGACATTTACATATAGTGAATTGGATAAAAACTTGATAACTAGGATCTATAGAGAACTCAATTTAATCAACAAAAAAAGACTGAACACTTCCATATATCACTGGGCAAGAGAGATGAATAGAACCTTCTCTAAAGAAAGACAAATGGCTAACAAACAAAAGAAAAAAAATGCTCATAGTCGCTAATCGTCAGAGAAATGCAAATCAAAATTACCCTGAGATACCTAACTCCAGTGAGAATGGCCCATATCTCAAAGTCTCAAAGCTGCAGATGCTGGAGTGGATATGGAGAGAGGGAACACCTTTACACTGCTGGTGGGACTGCAAACTAATACAACCTTTGTGGAAAGAAATACAGAGAATCCTCAACGAACTCAAATTAGACCTCCCATTTGATCCTGCAATACCATTACTAGGCATCTACCCAGAAGGGGGAAAAAAAAAGTCTTTATCATAAGGACATTTGCACTAGACTATCACAGCTCAATTTACAATTGCCAAAACGTAGAAACAGCCTAAATGTTCACCAACCCAGGAATGGATTAACAAGTTATGGTATATGTATACCATGGAATACTATTCAGCCACTAAAAAAGATAGAAACTTTACATCTTTTGTATTAAACTGGATGGAGGTGGAACACATTCTTCTTAGTAAAGCATCACTAGAATGAAAAAGCAAGAATCCTATGTACTCAATTCTAATATGAAGCCAATGTATGATCTAATACAAGAGGGTGTAGGGGAATGAGGGAATGTGGATCACGGTGTATGGCACACCTCTTGGGGGCAGGACATAATTATAACAGGGACTTCATCTAGCGAACGCAATCAGTGTAATCTAATTCTTTATACCCTCAATAAATCCCAAACACTAAAAAAAAGTCATAATAAAAAAAAGAAAAAAAAGCCAGTTTTTTTTCTGAGTTTCTGTTACCACATTGAAGCCCTATTCCTACTCCCCTAACATGGTAGTATTTGTAGAAGAAACCCAGATTGATAAACTTTTCAAATTTTCTCATTAAGTAATATTATAAAAGCTCTCTCTTAAAATATAAATATTTCGTTTAGAAAAACTCAGGATATGTGTTTTTCCAGCCTTTTATAGTAAACGTCTAAATTTAATTTAATTCAATGGAACACGGGGTTGGCAATGCTGGTCTTAGAAGTATCTAGTTACATAGAACAAAAAAAAAAAAAATAGAAGCTTGGAGAAAGTCTATTTCATTCTTTTGTACAACTTTCACTCCCCAAGTCCTGAGCAAATCACCTTCCCTGTCAATCAAGGTCAAGTAGTATTGAATTTAAGAAGTCAATATCCACTTTCATATCCAAAAAAGAGTAGGAATGTACAGGAAAATAATATGTAGAAAGTTAACCCTTCACTGGTCACCTGGATTCCAAAAAGATTATTTTTGTGAAAAGAAAAAGACGCCAAGAATCTTATGTGATGTGTTGCTGTTCAGTGATGCTTACTATCTGAAAAATCATCAAGAGAGCTGCTCTTAGAAATATGTGACATATCTGAAGATAAAGCAATTTACTGAGACCATCTAAATTCAAACAAATCATATAAAGAGGGCAGTGAGCCTAGAAGGAAGTGATCTAAGTCTTCTTTTAGTGAGGAAAACTATTCCTCCCAGTCATGCTACTTAAGCAGTAAAAAAGGAAATCTGTTATTGGATTAAGTTCAATGACCCCAAAGAGTTGGCAAGAGTACTGAAATTGCAGGTACTCAGAAACATTCACAGGAGGAAGAAACTAATACAGATGCCTTCCCCTCTCTACTTGGAAAAATATTCACATCACCAAGCATGCCACATGTAGCCACCCAAGTGGCATATGGTTATGATTTGCTAGCAAAGTGGGAACTCCTCTCCTGAGTACACGTGCTTCTTTGATTTTGAAAATTCAAGCCACGAATAAAGCTGAAGTTACTCCAGTGATGCTATCGATGTCACACTTCCCTATATCAGAGTTTGCTAATGGTTAATAGTTCTAAATTAGAAAAACTCAATATACATGTTTTTCGGAAGTTTAGAATACTATTTTAAATACTTTTTATATATTTTAAATCATTCTACTGATTAATATTTGCAGCTTTACATAGAAGCTGGCTTGATGCTACAGTTGGAAAGTTAATAATTTATGAAGCTTGCTTTGTAGTCTAAAGGCTGTACTTGACTTTTGCCACTGCTTGAGGGCTTGCAACTTTGATGTTTCTGTCTTAAATTAAGAGAAAGAAAAAGAGTCAGTCAGGTATCTGCTCTTCTTGAGTTACTTTTCTGAGGAGCTGTTTTAACTGAGTTCCATGAAGCCGTAATGTCTTTTAACAAGAATATTGATTGTAAAATGAAGCCTCGTTCCATTATCTTCTTAGGCGATGCCTGAATAGAGGTGTTTTAAAAGTCTGAGTAACATTACTCCTTTGCTGAACGCAAGTGTATGTTAACTCTCCGCAGCACATAAAAGAAAAGTTTTCAGAGGGATTTGCTCAGTAAGCAGATCTTTTCTTCCTTCTCAGTTCAAAATAAATGAAGAAATGCCATGCCATCTAATTTCCTCTGGGTGTGAATGTCTATGATTTAATTTATAGAAACACTCTAATCCTCTAGACTTCACTTACTAGTTTGATAAAAACCGTGCACAAGAAACACTCTTGCCTGCTACCAGGAGACCTAGGAATTGACAGGTGATGGTTCTGAAGGTAACCAGCAGTGCCAATTATCCAGCCCCACTGTCCAGGGAAGCTGGCAGACTAAAGCTCAGCTAGGTAAGGCAGTACATACTGAGTACATTTAGCAAAACTCAGAGGATCTCCTTATCCAGTGGGCATTATCTTTTGTTACTTATCATCACTGCAGTTGGTTAATCCCCAGTTCTCAGCATACTATTAGAATTCAGCAATCTTGCCATTAGATGTTACAATAAAGCAGGCAGTAAAAGCTTGAAATCTACTTATTTTAATTATCCATCAAATAAAAATGGAAAATTTCACTGAACAAATGAAAAATGTAAAGTTTCTATGAAACTTTGATATATAGGAAAAATAACTTTTGATTCCCAAGGGAAAATAGATTAGAGATAACTAATTCACATGTTTCGAACTCATTACCTGAGGGCTTCTATTTTTCAGACTACATCAGACACCTGGAGACTTTTTTTCCCTTTCCTTAGCAAGGAAAAAAAAAAAAAAAGGGTAATGAGATGATTTCTGATAGCAAAAAAGGATAGAAACCTGAACTTTACATACTCAGTACCTAGTAGTAACTAAGTTTATGAAGTTGGTAATTTCTAATTAGTCAAAGAAATGGTTTTCACTATCTTTGCTGGTGCCTGGTAGAAATTACAGAAATAAAAGAGATGGTTCTTTTATTCCATGTCAATGATTTATCCATTGATAACACACAACGCAATTAGGAAAGAAAATTCATTGAGGAAATGCTTTTTCAGTTTCCATACTAAAATATAACTATGTCACAAGTAAAGAAATGATTCAAAGCAACTTACATGACTTTTTATGCTAACAAGTGAACGCTTTGCTGAGAGATTTGGTAAGTAATTTAAAATATGGCAAAGTCTTATATGTTTTATTAGTTTCATAATAACTTTGAATATTTTACTAAACTGATTTCCTATTTGTTTCCTTTTAAAGAGAATTTAGCATTAATTCCTTCTTTCACATTGTAAGGATTTTTTTCTAACTTAAATAAGCTATATCTTAAGATGCTCTCTATATATCTTACAGAAAAGATGTTGTATAACACATTGGACCTTCCTCGAGTTAATCTCTAGTTCTTTTTTTCAAACCAGGCTTTTCTTTCTTTCTTTTCCTTTCTTTCTTTCTTGATTTTATTTTTGAGAGAGTCTTACATTATTGCCCTCAGTAGGGTGCTATGACATCATGGCTCCCAGCAACATCCAAATCTTGGGCTTAGGTGATTCTCTTGCCACAGCCTCCCAAGTAGCTGGGACTACAGGTGCCCACCACAATGCCTAGCTATTTTTTCGTTGAAGTTTGACTGGGGCAGGGTTTGAATGCACCACCCTCTGTATATGGGGCCGGTGCCCTACTCATTGAGCCACAGATACTGCCCCAAACCAGGTTTTTCTTTTTTGTGAAGATACCTCATGAAAATTTTTCTAACGCCTGTCTTTATGCTACTAATATTCTGTTAATTTACTTTTTCTTCTTCACACAGTTTGAGTTATGTGATTTTAAAAATCTGTCATCTATTATCTACATCTGTGTAGGTTTTGTTCCTTTTTTTCTTTTACAAAATCATAATAGTGTTGGAATTCTAAAAAGTTTCCTTCATTTCTTGACTCTCACTTATTGTCTTCTAGGAGATCTGCAGTCACCTAGGAACGTGCTTTAGAATCTTTAATAGCTGCTGGATATTATAGCTATTATAGAGGGAATGGAGTGGGTTTCATAATCAGGAAAAATGCCATTGAGAAACCCATTACCAGTATGAATCAGTGAGAAAAGTGTAGTAAAGAGACTGGAGAAAATAACAGCCTTTATTCATTAGTTTTTCCCAGAATCGTATTCAGTCTCATGATTTTTCCAGAAACTCAAATTGTTCAACATCTTATAAATCACATAGACCTCATTATTCCTATAATTGACCTAAGGAGAAAGTGATTCTTAAATAACACATGTTAACAGATATTTCAAAATGACATTCTTATATTTTCCTATTTGCTATGCACATAAAAGTAGGAGAACTCAATTGAAGTTTTATTAAACTGCAAAAGATTCCTTACAGGGGGTCATAAGGAACCCTGTGCTTTCATGGTCTCAGGCTTGGCATGTAAGAAGCATAGATTATACTTCTAGAAAAGGGCAAAACAATTTACCCTGAGGCTGTGTTTTTGTAAGCACAGTAATTTTAGATAATTATACAATTCAAGCAGAGTACGTTTGAAGTTATATTATCCAGTTTGTAGAATAACGTAATGCTTTAACAGTTTACTGCCAGGGAGCATGGGATTTTATTTCTAGCATTAGCTCTTATTTTACTTTACATGTGTCAACTAGTAACGTTAAACTAGTCACATTGCCGTTGGATCTAAATTTCCTCATCTGTTAATAAAAAAGGAGGCACATGGCCTAAATTTTGCCAATGTTCCTTTCTTCTAATACTTTATGCATACCTCAGCTTTCACTTCATTCAGCTTCCAAATCATAGCCTTCAAGTTCTCAATCTTTTTATTCTATTTAGAGTGTTCACATATTTATAGAATATTAAGAGAATCGCTATATCTACTTGTTTTGAAAAATATACTAAAGACATTATATTTAGACATTATTTCAACGTATAAGTATATATAAATAGTTAAGAAATAATTGAAATACTGATATTTCAGTATTATATTGATTCATTAGAACAAAGGCAATATCCCTCTGATAAAGCACAGGTTAAAAACTAAACATAAACTATCTTTTAAATGAATGAAATGATAAAGTATTTTTTAAACAAGGGTTATCTATCTATTTCATGTTTCTATTGTGAGCAGTAAATGCTTATTCTAATGCATTTAAGCAAGCAGTATTAATGATTAATGACATTTTTGATCTTGTAACTAGATCTACAAATTCTTGAATAATTAATGAAGCACTCAATATTGCACAGGATAAGAAATATTTTTTTGTTTGCACAAGTTATTAATACTGAAAACCTGACAAAAATACATGGCAGAGATACTTTGGGGTCAAAACAATATGTATTAAAATAAAAGGTTTTAAAAAATTTCTAGTGTATAATATGAAATATTTACAAATATGGTAATTACGATCTAATAGCAGAATTGACAATGACAGATATCTTCTCTATTATGACTTCTCCTCTAACAAAGATGAATACCTATTGAGATATTAATACCTACGTTGTAGGTATTATGCTGGACTTTAATATGAAGTAGAAGAAATATAAGATCAAAGATGTCATAATTGTTCTTACTATTTAGTGCCAGTGACATAGAGAGAGATCATTTCAATGGACCATTTTTTCTAGATATTTCTTGCATATTCAGTGGCGACATACATAAATTTTTGGAAATAAAATTGGAAAGTAAGTTTTTCTAAAACACATTACCACATCATCTTAAATTTATAAAAGTTAATTTTATTCTTCAAATGTCATCTCGTATTTTGGTTGTCAGGTGGTTCTCTTTTTAAAAAGTCTATGGTGATCACAGAGTCACAGACACTTAGACTTGAATCTTTTAAAACAAAGTTCTTTTAAAAATAAGCTCAATTTCCTTATTTTAGAAATGGGAAAACCAAAACGAAGGCAGTTTAAAATACTCATGAGTTCCCTAGAGGCCTGTGGAATTCCATACTGCTTCTCCAAGGCTAAGCTGTTAGTTTTGAAGTTACTCATGGGATGGAGCAGCTCTTTAGTCTACGATAGTCTCCAGGAGACCCTACAAATGCATCATTCTTTGTCTCTTTGGAATGGTGGATGGCACATAAATATTTAGGGTACCACTGAATTCAGCTTTAAATTTTGTTCATATTGTCAAATAAAAATAATCAAAATTTTATCAGTAATGTACAAACTAATGATAGGACTATTTTTAAACTAACAGTAAAATAATCTGTATGTAAGTAGAATTACAATGTCATATACCTATTTTATTAAGCTAGCAATAAAAGTCATTAACACGCACCTCAATGCAGTATATGTACATAGTTATACATAAAGCTGTGCAGCCACAGTACCATAGATGTCTCACTCCCCTGAGAGTTAGGGACCTTTGAAGTTAAGTCTCTGGATGTGTATAGTGTCCTAATTTCTAAATAAAGAAACTTTGAGAGCTTGTCAATGAAAATGGAATTCTTAGCATCTTAAACTCTATTTTTATTTGAAACTATTTTTGAATATGAATTATGAATCAGGTGAAAATATACTGATAAACAAGACAAAACAGTCTCTGTCCTTTAAATATAAAGAAGATAAAATAAATAAATACAATATAATATTTTAGATATGGAAATACAATGTATTGTGGTAGAAAGTAATTCAAGTATAGATTAGTGCATATGGAATTATGATTTTAAGTCAGTTTATTGACTATGTTTTACAAGTGTTAAAATGTACCCATTTTTAGTTCAGTTTGTTGTGTTTTGGCAAATATTTATATATATATATTCTATCAACCTAAAAGTTCCTTCACAGCTTTCTCAGTCTTTCCCTGAACCTTCAACCAGGCAACCATGTTTCTAAATTAAATCATAATAGATTCATTTTTATGTTATAAAACTTCATATAATAGAATCATCCTCATTCTTCAGTTGTAATCTCAACATCCGTGAGTTTAAATTCTTAAATTAAAACTGGTAAGAAGATAAATACAGGTAAAAATATGAAGTTGGGTCTTATATTGAAGGATGCTATGACAAATGATTACTAACAAACTTGGACCTGGCCTTGGAAAATTATTCATTAACCTACACCAACTTTTTTTTGATTTTTTTTAATACTGCATTTTTGCATTTTATTTTAAGGCTACTTTTACAAATTTTACACACACTGTTCTCACACAGTTAAGAACATCAGTGTATTAGTTTCTATGTGTTGTTTAACCAGAAATGAGCTTTTTCCTAAACAACTATTCTGTTTTTAGAATAGAATAGAATGGGATTACTGATTAATGTCAAAATTTTGGCCAAATCATTCATTTTGACTTTCATGTTATATTTTTAATCTTGTTCAATTTTTTTAGTCTAATTTTTAAAAATTATCTAATAAGGTTCTCTACTACTTATGAAAATATGAGTTAAAGTCAATAAGTTAATTAAGTTAATTAAATTAAAAAATAATTTTCAAATTCATGTAAACTTCCAATTATTTAATAATTAGTTCAGAAGGATACTCTAAATGATTGTCTTGCCTCAAATTTTATGTTGAAGAAAATGTTTTTGGATATTTGCATCCTAGCTTTTATGCATTCTAAAGGAATACACCTGTGGATTCTGAAGTATTACAAATAAAGAGAATTTGAAAGCAGATCAATACACAAGACCTTGTCTTGTTAGTGTTTATGTGCATTGCACTGGTAAAATTAAAGTCCAAATCATACAAACTACTATCACAACTGAGTCTTCACCCATTATTTTGATTAATATAACCTTATTTTCAAAGTTTCTATCTTTGAAAGTGAAAGGAGAAAATAAAGAATTAGTGGACTTTCTGAGATTATATAGAAAGAAAAAGAAGACTGTAAACATTGCTAACTTAGTAAAACTTTGATCTATAACAATACATGTACTTCTCCGAACATGTATTTGAGATAAAATCGTAAAGGCATAAAAACATTTACACATATTAGAAATCACCGCTGAAGCTAGCCAAGTTACGGTGTACAAATATGGCTATTTAGTTACACAAATATTATTAAAATGTATAAGTTGTGACTCCTGTGCCCTATCAAAAATAAAGATACTGATAAGTTTCTCACCATAAGGAAGAAACAAGTGCCAAATACTCTAAATATAAACATTTTATTTGTGCAGCTTAATCATCTTAAAGACAGAACATGTGACTAAGACAGTTGCATTAAGTACTACTTCAGAATGAACATTTTACTTTATAATGTGGATAAAAAGAAATTTTGCATTATTGAATTTGTGAATATGATACTTTGGACCTGAATTTTAAAATTTTTAAACACAAAAATTTAAAATATTTGAAATTCCATTAGACTGGTGTTTACATTTCCTAAAGATCACTTCTGATCCTTTAAGTAGGAAATCATTATATAAGCCTAAATGAAATAGATCAAAAAATCCTGTTTTTTTTTTTTTTTTTTTTTTTTGAGACAGAGCTTCAAGCTGTCACCCTGGATAGAGTGCTGTGACATCACAGCTCACAGCAACCTCCATTTCCTGGGCTCAAGCGAGTCTCCTGCCTCCGCCTCCCTAGCTGGGACTACAGGCATCCGCCACAACACCTGGCCATTTTTTGGTTGCAGCCGTCATTGTTTGGTGGGCTCAGGCTGGATTCAAACCTGCCAGCTCAGGATTACAGAGGTTGGTTAACACCAGAGTTATGATTTCTAAACCCCACTCCCTCCAAGGGTAGCCTCCAGGAAATAAAAATGAAGATTGGTGCCAGGTGTGCAATTCCTCATGCATCCTAGCACTTTGGGAGATAGAGGTGGGGAGATCACTTGAGGCCAAGAGTTTGATGCCAGTCTAAGCAACATAGCAAGATCCCATCTCTAAAAATCATAGAAAAATTAGCTAGGTATGGTGTTGTGTGCCTATAGTCCCAGCTATTCAGGAAGTTGAGGCAGGGAGGTGACTGGAGACCAGGAGTTTGAAGTGGCAGTGAGCTATGATCACCTCTGTCTGAGTAACAGAGCAAAACCCAGTCTAACATAAAAATGAAATGAAATAAAATAAAATAAAATAAGAAGACAGGCTTATGCCCTGGCAAATATTTAAGGATATCTTCCTACTCTCATTCAATTCTATGAAATACTGGAAGTCATCTGGCAGGCTTTCTGGGCATTGTGTTCCATGTGGCAGCCAAACTAAAAGTTTTATTTGAGATAGATACTGAAATCTGATTCTGATATCAGTTCTACTAGCTCACCTCAGGCAAATCACTTTTCAATCTAATTTATTGTGTTGGGAATGGGAACAACTATAGTGATATTTGTGCAATTGTGTTCTGTTGCGCTCTTAAATAATAATTACCTTGATGTTGTTGAAAATGCAGATTCCTAATTTTCACCACATCCCAATTATACTGAAATATAAATTGTCAGGCTAAACACATTGAATTTTTCATAAACTTCCTATGCAACAAACATTGAGAATGATTAAACTATTCTAACAATGTCAAATATTACAGCAAAAAAGAAAATAGATTCTGATCAGGGATAGAACTTTCCCCTTCCTGAAACCTTATGGGCATAGGCTGAGGACAAGGGGGAGCTGAGGACCTATAGTGTTCATTCATCATTCTGACATCTATAGTCCTATGTTAGGGGCTATTCAAAAGAGAAGCATTTCTTCATTCAGACATAACAATCCCAAATCTTCAACTCTCCAAATTCATAGCTTCAGCTATACACTCATTAATAATAATCTCAGATGGTGTCTATTCATTTATATCAGTCAACAGAGTTTCATAATTTCATCCCTAAGACTCAACCTCATAGGTTCCATGATGAATGAGGTATCATTCTAGTACTCATTCCTAATACTAATTAATTTTTCTTGATAGAAATTGTTAGCATGTGAAAAATAATAGGTATTTTAATCCTTAATTCTTGCTCTTACTACCACAATAGGTTTTATGCTCCACGTCAGAGGAAACATCTTGTCAATAAGTATTTTATAAATACATAATTAATATACATATGTAACTATAAAGAATTAATGATGAATTCTATTGTCTCTCTGACTGTAAAGGTGGCTTCAGTTCTTACAGAACTGAAGTTGTAGACCTCAGCTTTATAGAGAAAAAGGGAAATTTTTTACCCTATAGTTTCCTGATATTGAAATGCCCTACCCCACTCTCACATACCCAGTTAAATGATCTCTTAGTCTTTAATTATTACCACTTCTTTGAAACCTTTCTGGTGTTTTTAGAAATCTTTGATATAACTTCTTCAGCCATTTTTCATAAAAGTCCTATAATTCAAATGAAAAGTAAGAATGCTTTAAATAAGATCTTCTAACAAAAAATATATTATAAATGCTTAATCATTAGTTTTAAAATCTGAAACTTATCACTGAGGTCCACTGATTCTCCCTCATCCATTATATTTATTCCAACCATTAATGTCATGTCATTCCCATTTTCTTTTCTTTTCTTTTTTTAAAATATTTTTTATTAAATCATAGCTGTGTACATTAATGCACTCATGGGGTATAATGTGCTTGTTTCATATACAATCTGAAATATTTTCATCAAACTGCTTAGCATAGCATTCATGGCATAGCATTTTCTTAGTAAAAAAACAAGCAGACAGCACTCACAATGTGAGAAGATATTTGTAGGTTATGCCTCCAACAAAGGTTTAATAACCAGAATCCACAGAGAACTCAAATGTATTAGCAAGAAAAGAACAAGTGATCCCATCTCAGGGTGGGCAAGGGACTTGAAGAGAAACTTCTCTGAAGAAGATAGGCACGTGGCCTACAGACACATGAAAAAATGTTCACCATCCTAAATCATCAGAGAAAAGCAAATCAAAACTACTTTGAGATATCATCTAACTCCAGTAAGACTAGTCCATATCACAAAATCCCAAAACCAGAGATGTTGGCGTGGATGTAGAGAAAAGGGAACACTTTTACATTGCTTGTGGGAATGCAAACTAATACATTCCTTTCGGAAGGAAGTTTAGAGAATACTTAGAGATCTAAAAATAGACCTGCCATTCCATCCCCTAATTCCTTTACTAGATATATATCCAGAAGACAAAAAGCACATTATAACAAAAATATTTGTACCAGAATATTTATTGCAGCCCAATTCATAATTGCTAAGTCATGGAAGAAGCCCAAGTGCCCATCGACCTACGAATGGATTAATAAATTGTGGTATATGTATACCATGGAACCTTATGCAGCCTTAAAGAAAGATGGAGATTTTACCTCTTTCATGTTTTACATGGATGGAACTGGAACATATTCTTCTTAGCAAAGTATCTCAAGAATGGAAGAAAAAGTATCCGATGTACTCAGCCCTACTATGAAACTAATTCATAACTTTCATAGGAAGGCTATAACCCATTCCCGTTTTCTATTGACAACAATGTTGTAAAGGACTCATAATGGATGGCCCACTAGTTCATGTTCAACCCCAGCTCTTCCAGTCTCAAAATGCCCTTTCTAGCATGAATATCTCATTTTATCATACACTTTCTTAAAATGCTTCTGTTTCCATATCAACAATTAGATAAAATCCTCAATTATTTCCAATGCCATAAAAGACAAGAGTCAAGGCCTCCATTATCTGACTCTTAACTATTGCTGAAAATTATTGCTGGCAGCTTCCCTATCTTTACCTCCTCCTTCACAAAGATAAATTATTCACACCTTTCTCAATATATCATACAGATGTGTTTGTTTGGCCTCTCAGCCTTCATATGTTCTTTCCTCTATTAGAAAATCTCACTCACTCATTTAATAACCTGGGAAACAATTACTCAACTCTAACTCAGGTACATTCTCTATACAGAAATGTTTCTGATGTTCCTAGTTTTGGTTGTTTATTTTCTCCTTGTTTTTCTTCTGTCTGTTTTATATGACCTTATAATTGAAGTTATTTCTTTGTATGAGACAAGACATTTCTGTTTTTTCTACTTTGTACTTAAATAGCCATGTTTCCAATGACTTGACTCCCCACACCCCCAACCGGAGGCAGTTGGACCAAGGGTGAGAACTCAGTCCAAGGTTGCTTGATCAGTAGACTGGCCAGAAAACACAGATAAACTCGGAAATCATATTTTATCTTTCAGTAATTTAAATTAGAAAATGTAGAAAGCAAAAGGCAGCTTTCAATGGAGAATAAAGTTGGAAAAACTCATGCAGGGAAGCTCTGATGCAATTTATAACAAGTAAAGAAGGGCCTAGCTCATAAACAATAAAGGCATGTCAAATTTATAAAGAAGCAAAGTTTATGAGCAAACAGGATCTGTATGGTAAATAAGTAGGCACAGTGTAAAGGCAAAGTGAACTCATAGCAAAAGGGGAAAATGATACAAATTTGAAGGGAACATAAGTCATATTACAGCTGAGCAAATAGTCATTAATGCCTCTGCCCAACCTTCCACAGCTAAGGCTGTCAGTACTGCTTTACGTTCCTAAAGAACTTAGGTTTCTGAATTTTCTCTTTGGTCTGTTCTACTACGAGTTCTATCTGCTTATTACCTAATTATGCAATTTTTCCCTTGAGTGCACAGTTACCCTTAAAATAAACTCTTCATTACTAGAAGTAACTTGAGTGAATCTTTTCCTTTTAATCACAAAAGCTTAACTAGAACTTTTCTCCACCATAATGTGAATTTCACACAGCCTAGGAATTTCTCACCTTTTTTCATCAAATCTCTCATAAGCACTTTTGCCTCCTCCATTTCTAGATGCCATTATCATGCCCTAGTCTGTCCTCAGAATAATATTGCTTACCCTACAAGTTCTCAATTCAATGCAGTCATGAGAATTGTATTTTAAAACCCTTTACAGTAATTACCATGAGTGCATGTGGGGGAAGGGCAGCTAGTCAAGCTAAATTCTAACTGAAAAAGTTTGGAAGAGCAAACTGCTCAACTCAAATAATGAACAAGACATTCAGGATGCACTGACTGCAGTGGGGGTCACGACAGTGGATCCAGAGAACAACCAAAGTGCGGAGCATCCATTACGTGTGTGAGCTGAGCCCCTTCCCAGCCTCATTAGCAAAACCTTCACATTATTCCAAAGGCCCTGTTCAAGGCCTCTATCTGGTTCTATTATTCTGGCTTATGATTTGTGCATGCGTATACTGTACAAAGTCTCAAGTAACTCCACAAACTTGTATGGTCCCCAGTTACATTCCAAGATTGGAAGATTTTTTTTTTTTTTACTCTTACAGCACAAAAGGTCTCATGGGATGGGAGAGCTTATTCCTTGTCCTAAGATCTTCCCTCAGTACGTTAAGTGATCCCCTCTACACTGCTCTCCGTCCTACATAGGGAAAGCTGTATTTGGACAGATTATTTATCCTTTCATGTGTAAAGTGACCTTTAAAGTATCTCCTTTGCTAGAGCTTTTGATAGAGCCAGGGGAGAAGGAATGCAAAATTATTAAATCTCTGGCATAGTGTGCTAAAGCTATAATGAAGAATCAATGGATAATGATTGCATTAAAGACAAGTGGCCTGCGTCCATGGTCTTTTAATATTTTTTAAACAATAAAAAGAATATGTGAGGCTCGGCGCCTGTGACTCAAGCAGCTAAGGCATCAGCCACGTACACCTGAGCTGGTGGGTTGGAATCCAGCCCGGGCCTGCCAAACAAAAATGACAGCTGCAATGGAAAAATGGCCAGGCATTGTGGCGGGCGCCTATAGTCCCAGCTACTTGGGAGGCAGAGGCAGGAGACTCGCTTAAGTCCAGGAATTGGAGCTTGCTGTGAGCTGTGATGCCACAGCACTCTATCCAGGGTGATAGCTTGAGGTTCTGTCTCAAAAAAAAAAAAAAAAAGAAGAAGAATATGTGAAATAGGACTATTAAGCATGATAAAACCAAATTATTTGGTTATCACAGCAGAAACAATATAGGGGCTATAATATTCCCAGGGCCCACTATTGTCAAACTAGGCACCCAAAGAGTATTAGTTTATTGCTCCTCTTTCTATATTGGGAAGAAAGTTCTTACATACCTTTGTTAAGTAACATTTACACATTTAACATATCAAGAAAATCATGCATTTAACCTCACAATCCCCTATACCAATCTTTCTGGAATGGTAAGTTTAGACATTTTAAATGTTTATTGAGAATAATGCATTTCAAATGTATAACAGTTTATAAAGAAGTAGGAATAGAATGAGAGTTCTATAATGAAAATATTTTAGAATTCAAAACTTCTTAATTAGAAGACTTAAAATCTTAAGTTCTTCTTATTCTAAGTCACTCCATATTTTCCCAAATAAAATAATGCAACACAACAATGTTTGCAGAGAAAATAAAAGAGGCCCGAAGTCAGTGAATGACTGGAGAGGTTTGCATTTTATCCTGGGAAAATTACTAGCATATCATTTTTAATGACTTATGAAAACCTATATATACACATACATCATATTAATTATATGAGGATGATTTATTAGTGTGTAGATCCCCTGGTTAATTTTTCCTTCAGTTCAAAAAATTGCTAGAATTCTATTTTGGCTGTACCTGTACTTAATGGTAGCAAATATGAATCTCAGCTCTTCCAAGGCTATTCTATCACTTAGCACAGTTATAGCTGCATAAATGGGGCAGAGTTACAAAACTTTCTGCATAGGGTTAAATATGCTTAAAGCAGTCTTTGAAGAGAATGTGCTTTCTACTAATTTTTGGGATCCCAGGCAACAAATGCAGCTAAACATAAAAGTCAATGGAAAGAGAAAAGCCAACCGAGTACCAACCCAGATTCATCAACTTTTATTTGTAATGGGAAAATATCTTGAGAATTCCTGATATTCACAAAAGGTAAAAGTATTTTGATTGTTTGTCAAGCTAGAGAATTTTATATGCAAACCCTTAGATACCACTGCAAAAAAGCAATGTTCTGAATTTAAAACAAACACAATTTAGTAATGATTCTTCCACTTCCTTCTTGCATCAGCTGCTCCTATTCATTACATTCTTATTGAAATTGAGAAAACTTACAGAGAAATTTTAGAATTGTCTTAAAGGGAAGATTTTCACTACAGGCAGTACTGAATGCATTCTCCAACTTACCCGGCATAGAATATATGAGGGTAGTCAACTCTCCCAACCAGTACCAGCAAGGCATGCTAGAATATAGAGAGGAAAATTTCTATTCATAATAACTATAATAATGTTCTGGATAACTTTAAGATTCTTCTTTGGAGAGTATTTCTCTTATCCTAGGTAAAGGAAGGTAATCCAGTGCTAGTTTTATTCATAAGGGAATCTTGTCTGTTTTGGTCACTGATTTACATTTAAAGGCTAGAAAAGTGCCTATAAAATTTACAATATAGAAAAAATTGAGTGAATGAATGAATAAGCATAAAAAGATTTGGAGCTAAAAAGAAATTAAAAGATCTCAACCTATATTACCTCTGCTATGTTACAGATTATAAAATTGTGTCCTAGGAAGGTGACCTTCTCCCTTCTCAAAATTATCAGTGTGTTGAACAGCACAGTTATATTAAAACCAGTAGCCAAGTCTTCAGAGACAGTATCAATTTTGTGATATCAGGTGTGAACACTATACTTTAACCAGATTTCTCTAATAATTAATATTTGATTAGGTAATGAAATTCTATGTTCTGTAAGTCAAAAATAGTCAAAGTCACAATTTAATTTGATCTGATAGGTAGACCTACATTTTTTATTGAAAAAAAAAGCTACCTTTTACAATAAAGACAATATTATGCATATATTATATATGTATACAGATGTATACATATGTATATTATCCATATATTATCTATGTATACAGATGTATATGTATGGATATAACTGTGTAGACAAATTTACCTCTCTAGCTATATATATTTATACATACAAATAAACATAAACATATATGGATGTCAATAAAGTTCATATGCAATTTAAAATAGCTTAACATGGTAAATTGCACATGAACTTTATGGACACTCTATATCACAGAAGTAATCCTTCCATTTGAATTATTAAAATTTAGGGGAAAAGGAAAAATGATAGTACAAGGGAGCAGTAAGTCATTTATTCGTACTTACAGCTTTGTATTTTTAGTCATTCTATCGCTATTAAGAAGGCAAAGTGGGGTGTCCATGTATCAGAATGTCCTTCAGTTGCTCTGAGAAATGGAAAAGGATGGCATTTAAGTTAATATGAAAATTCCCCCTCATTTCCGTGCTACATAAATCTTCTAGGAAAATCCAGCTTGTTCCCTTTTGGTCTCTTCACAGTTGGTAAGACTCAGTCCTAAAAGGCTGAAGGAGAATCTTCCAACAAATACCAAAACATGTATTTGAGGAGTTACAAACAGTATGGTTTTTGGAAGACATGAACTTTATTGGAAAAGGTAATAGAGGTATCAGGAAATGTTGAAAAAAGAGAAGTTATTGGAGATTGCCTAAGGAATCTTTGAGATAAGTAAGAACATATGAAAATTATGTAAATAAAGTGAAAACTAGAGAAAGAAAAAATATAGTTGATTTGCAGCAGTTTTATTTTCTTTAATCTTCGACTTCAAGAATAATGGAAAGTTTATATGCAAGCTTGCCAGAACAGAGAGTATCCAAAGTCATAATATGAAACAACATAGCAGAAATGGCATGACTGTAATACAAGCTTACTTTTTTGACTTATTATCCAAGTTTGCATATGTCAATGCTAGAAGCACAGAAATTCCACAGATTTCTAACCTATAATTTGGTATATATTCACTTATAACTGATAATTCCTTCAGAGAAGAAATCTGCATTATTTGTAGCTTAATTTTCTATAATCACCATATTACCTCACCAGAGTGTTATGAAGTATGACTAATTAATGATTATAAAGTATTTTAAAGATTCAGGGTGTTACATTCATGCTAAGTAACAATAACAATAATGTCAGTGTGTCAATGGCTCCTTACAAATGAAAAACAAATTAAATAAACCTATGATTGTCTCATTGCCTGAACTGTTATTTGTTCTAAATTGGTACAGTTCTATGTATCCCACAAATCTGAAAATAGACAATATCAAAATAATTGCTTATCCTATTTCAATCCTAAAAATAATACTACTAGGAAACACTTCACAAGTTAGACTATATGAAAATTAAACTCAAAAATGTAGGGTTTTTCTTTACCTTCAAAGCTTAACATATTTCCAAAACAAAAAATTTACACACCTGATTACACATGTCCCCTCATGCCACCATGTGTTTGCTTAATTTAAACAGTATCTACATTACTGACATCAGGTTCATAGTCAATACATTTTCAGAATTCTAAAGCCTCCTTAAAATTTTCTACAATAATTACAAATCTAATTTTTGACAAGACCGGATTATGAAATCATGTGGTCTATTAACTATTAAATCATGGTCAAGCATATGAATTACATTCATTTCTTTAGATAATAAACATCATATACATAATTCTTTTACATATTTTTTTTTTTGCAGGTTTTGTCCAGGGCTTGGCATAATTCTTTCAAAACTAATAGAAAATTAGTATAGACAGAAAAATATGTGCTTATAGGATATAAAAAGCTTGCTATATTTTACCACTACAGCTTCCTCTTTCCAACAGTCCATGTTTTGTGGGGGGTATCTATGGGTCTCCCATTGAGCCCTATATTTCTGGAATAAACTCACTATCAGTTAGAAGAGGGGAGTTGGATGTTGGGAGTGGGTGTTGGGAACATTTGGTAGAAAGTTCTTTCCTATTAGATCAACCAACATGCTCCATTGCTCTAGCCAATATCATTAATTCAACTGTGAAAGACTGTAGGACTATCCTTTATATAGCCAAGATAGAAATGCTATTCACACACCAGCAGGAAAATGAAAACACTGTTTGCCTTGATCACCTTTAACAATAGAAAATATTAACATTAAAGCAATGAAAAATAATAAAAATGAAGAAATAATAAAGAAAAAGCTTTTGATAAAACCAGATTTCAAGCCTTTGCTACCTTTTAATGACTCAGATACACAAGCCAGTACAAATCTACTTGAGATGAATTTCTTACTGGATATATTAAATTAATTTTCCTAATTCCCAATTAAAATATTTATAATTATGACTTGACTTATTAACTGAACATTCATCATCCCTTCCACAATGATATGAATTCATGATTATGTATAGACATACATTTCAAATATATTTCACACATATTTCAAACACCATGTAATTTTTTTAATTTAAACAATTTATATCAATTTTTTTTTTTAAGAGACAGAGTCTCGGGTGGCAGCTGTGGCTGAGTGGGTAGGCCTCACATACCCTGTAGTCCCAGCTACTTGGGAGGCTGAGGCAAAAGAATCGCCTAAGCCCAGGAGTTGAACGTTGCTGTGAGCTGTGTGATGCCATGAGCTCTACTGAGGGTGATAAAGTGAGAATCTGTCTCTACCAAAAAAAAAAAAAAAAAAGAACCGCCACCCTTGGTATATGGGGCCAGCACCCTATCCCCTAGGCCACGGGCACTGCTCAATTTATATCAATTTTTATTTCAAATATTTTTTGCTGGTTGATTCTCAGTGAACAGCGTGTTTTATTTATTTGTTTACTATTAACTACCATCAGTTGTATAAAGCTCTTTGTCCCTTTGACAAAGAACTGACCAGTTCAGAGAATCCTTCTTTCCTTCATTTTTTTTCATAATGTTCTTTCTTTTCAACCTATCTTACTTCTTCTGCAATGTTATTGACTTTAAATTGTTTCATAGGTTAACTTGAAAAATCACAGCCTTATAAACTTTTCCACTCCTCTCTGCGTCACTATGTACACTGGAATGTACACAACTTAAAAATCATATATTTTATATAAGTAAATAGAAATGAATGTTAAATTTATAATTAATATTTGAAAATATTTGAGAATACATATTATATATCTATACCAATATGTCCATGTTATCATTATATCATTTTACTATGTTCCTAATAAAAATTCTACCCTGAAAATTACCATTTCTTTAAACCCTATATGAAACTCCTCACTCCTTACACATGAGTTGGGTAGTGGCTTGGTTTCAAAGAGTACACTTCGCAAAGGGTAAAAATAAAGAACAGCTACACAACGGAAAAACCTAGCGAAGACTACCTAATCCAGGTAATCAAAATTAACATTAAAATTTACATCATACTTATATCATATATCTTTGATATCATGTAATGAGAAGGAAACTTACCTCTGCAGTTTTCCAACCAAAAATTCATCAAATTTTAAGAAATATATTGGACAAATCCCAATTGAGAGATATTACAAAAATCTAATCGTTGCTACTCAAAACTCTCAACATCATCAAAAACAAAGGATATTTGAGGGATTTTTATAGCATAAAGAAACATGGAAACTAAATGTAACATGGTGTTTTGATTGAGATGCCAGACAGAAACAAAGGCATGTGAAACTAAGGAAATCTGAAAATGCACGTGGACTTTTGGTAATGATAATGTATAAATACTAGTTCACTGATTATGACAATATTAGTACAAATATATTAATACAAAATGTAAATAATAGGAAACTGGGTATTGGGTATACGGGAGTTCTCTTTTCTTTATTTTCACTTTTAGTCAAACAAAAAAATATCATTTGTGTTCATGTACATTATATTTTTCTCCTGAGATTATTTGGGTAAATACTTGAATATACATTTATTATGTGCCACTACAACAACAAATAAGTTCAAAATAGCACAAGAATTAAGAGTTGTAATACATTGTAAAGAGCCAATAGGGTGTGACCATAGTTTTAGGATTGTCAGTTAGACATGGTATGATCTTTACAAATAGCTCGTATTTGTAACTTTTTAGAAAACTACTGTTACAGTAACATAAGATATATTTGGTTTTGGTAGTAACTTCATTGCTTTCAAACGTTGACATTTATGCAAAAGAAAACACCATATTACATTAATGTATGTTTAAGAGAGATAGCTTGAGACAAGTTTTTATTAGGACTTGTGTTTTATTATATTATTTAGTATAAACTTGTCTCTGGTTAATTATTTTTTTCATGTAAAAGAATATTCATTTTCATTTTGCAGTTTCATTTAGTCTCATTATTGTTTTTACATAATCAAGTCTTTAAATATAAATGTATAGTTTCAAAGTTATAAGTTAAAGTTATATATTGCTGTGTGAAAAATTCCCACAACCTTAGAAGCTTAAAACAACATATATTTAGTATCTTTATTATCTCCGAGGTTCTAAGGGTCAGGAGTCCAGGAATATCTTATTTGAATCCTCTGATTAGGGTCTCAAAAAGCTGTGATTGAAATGTTAGACAGGCTGTGTTCTCATCTGACGGCTTGATTGTAAACAATTTCACATCCATGTTTCCTCAGATTGTCAAGAGAATTTATTTTCTCTCTCTCTTTTTTTTTAATTGAGACAGAGTATGGCTTTGTCACCCTCTAGACTGCTGTGGCGTCATAGCTCACAGCAACCTCAAACTCTTGGGTTCAAATGATTCACTTGCCTCAGCCTCCCTAGCAGCTGGGGCTACAGGTGCCCACCACAACACCTAGCCATTTTTGTTTGTTTGTTTGCTTAGCAGCCCCTGGCCAGGTTCCAACCCACCACCCAGAGCACATGGCCAGCTCCCTAACTACTGAGCTAAGCATGGCCCGCGTAGCTGAAATTCATTTTCTTGTGCCTGTAGAGCTGAGGTCCTACATATTGCTGGATGTTGGTTAGAGGTTGTTCTCAACTCTGAGAAACTGTCTATAATTTTCAGAGGTAATATATAAAGGGATTTAAGTTGAAAACTATGCTTTTACTTTATCTAGTTATTAGTATTGATGTGTCAAATAGAAACTTTCAGCTGAGGAGAAGAAAAAGCATGTATGTGTTAAGAAAGTAACATCTATTAAACACTCTGACAGTTTAAAAAATTTTAAAATCCCACCTTCTCTTGTGTCAGTCCATAAAAGTAGTGAAAAAAAGGAAAGTTATATGTGTGTGTGTATAATCTCCCAAGAGATGTTAGCAGTTACCGAAATTTGCTTACATGCCACAGATGACGGATAAATGTTGCACATGTAGTAATCTCCACAGCATCAACACAGATTTTTGGCATCGTTTTAACTATGTAAATATCTATAAGAAAGAGGCAGATAAATTAGTATTTAATGATTTTGATTCCCGGATTTCAAAGAAGGATTTCAGCTCTGCTGGTCGTAATATTCCATCCTGTTCATTTCCACTTTTCACTCATGAAACTAGCAGTGTATAACGAAAAATAAAAAGAAATAAAAAGAAATGTTTATGAGCTTACAATTTTTGAGAAGAGTGCCTTTAAAAGTCTTTGGAATGAAGTCACTGAACAATATTACAGCCATATTTTGAAAACCTTTTAAATGAGCTGTTTTCAATGCTCTCCTAAGTGCTTTCTTCCCAGATCAACTATTTCTGTTGCTTTCTGCCTGTGCATTTGAATGCTGCCCTAGAGGGTAAGTGATATCAGCCATAAGTATTAGAGTCAAACTGTGGCCAGAGTTGATACAGATGTACAAATCCATGTTTCTGCACTTGAACAGCCTGTGGAATCCTGCATGCACCTTGATGATTTTTAACTGTTCTGTAATACATACTATGAAAATAAGGGTATATTATTTTTCTTCTCTTTAAGACGTATCTTTTATCCCCTCTAATTCTCTCATTTTAATGTACAATTTAAATCAAATGAATCTGATGATTTCCTCAAATCCTCCTAAGGTGAGCATCTACAACAATTTCATGGTTCCAAAACATCTTTATCTATCCTTCTTCAATTATATAAATGATATATAATGAAGCAGGTCAAGAAGGTAAGCAACATAGAATTAGTTATAGAATAGAACTATTGGCCAAGATTCTTCTACAGTCAGTGTGTAATCAATAGCTTTCAAAAAAATAGGAGAAATGAGGAGAATAAAGGAATAAAACAGAGCAAAAATTTACTGTAGAGAACTAAGTTCTTCCCAAGCTTTTGGCTTGGAAAAAATAATGGTAAGAAAACTATGGAGGATGGTGCTGACTTTTCTATTTTTTTTCTTTCAGTGTTTGTCCACTGACATCTCTGCACCCTTCCATTTGCTTTTAACTATTTGAGAGGATTAAATCTATCTGTCCTTAAAGATCATATCCAGACAACTCAGTGTTTAATGGGAAATTAAAATTGGGCAATTTTGCTATCATGTTCACCTGAGTGTTTAATGATCTATCAGAAAATTAACCATGTGGAAACTCCCCCTTGCTGTCAATGAATGTCCTCTGGAAACTTCTTGCCAAAGGCAATTCAGGTCTATTTTTTAAAAGGGAAGCCTACCATATTTATGAATATGGAAGTCTATTCAAACTTTTTTTCGGAATACAGACTAATATAACCACCAAATAACTTTGAAGCCACAGCAGCTCTAGAGAAAGAAAAGAGTATTTGTTTTTTGACTAAGAAACCAAGTACCCAATATAAATTCATTTCCATTATATGGGTCGCCACAGCATGTGAGCGAATTCCCCTGAGCACTGACATCTCTCTATGACGCCCACATTCTCTGCACACGTTTTGCAGTTTCCTTTACATCAGCTCCTGTGGACTAAACGCAACACTTCTGCCAGGTAAGTTTAACGGATGCCATTTTCTGACCTAGCCAATACAAGGTGTGTTGTTTTGTTGGGAAGATTTCTTAGGAGACTGCTGTATTGTATAGTTGGGAAGATTTCTTATTAGACTGTACAATGTTTGTGCTTTTAAAACTGAGCCATCAGCTTGCAGCTCATATTTCACCTTATAGTCCTTATTATAGTACTTATCAAAATTAGAAATTGTATTCCCAGAACACTCATGACATACCAGTCAAAGTATATAAATCATGACAAAAGTATAATCCATAAAATAAGCAATGAATGAAAAACATAATGGGGCCAAATACCGTTAATTCAGAGGAAACAGCATTTAGTCCTATTGAGCATCCAGGAGATAACATCTGTGGACAACTCCTAGGTCATGGCCAACTGGCATGATGAAAAAAGCAAAGTATGTAGCTTGGAAGATGACAAAGCGTTTTCATAGAGTCTGGTTATTTCCGGCAAGTTTTCTTCGAAAATCCCAAGCTCTACTCCTATGTTAAAACCTGTTTTTTAAAGGTCCTAACAGCGAGGCCTCTGTTTATGTCACCTAGAATATCTTCTACTGTCTACTTATTTAGATTACCCCAAACCTTTGATGTCTATCTTTACTGGCTTCTCCTTCCTGAAATATTCATTGATTTCCTACATTTCTATATTACCATTGTGCTTATGATCTTTATCTTACAAAGCTAAACTTTACTCAGCCATTCCACAAATATTTATAAAGCTTACACATGCCCCAGCTGTCCTTGATTTATATTTGCCTTTTCCTCTCTACATAGATATGAGTACCTCAAGGGTAAGTATTTGGGGATAGAAACTTGTTTTCATTGCCCCTGTTGTTTAGTATTATATTGGTTGTGAGGTAGAATTTTGAAAGAACTTTCTAATTAAGAACAAGAGGGCATAGATTTAAAAATCTGGCAGAATAAAATTGTTGGGATGATAACTGATTAGAAATTAGATAATTTTTTTTGTTGTTTTTTCCGAGACAGAGCCTCAAGCTGTCACCCTGGATAGAGTGCTGTGGCATCACAGCTCACAGCAACCTCCAATTCCTGGGCTCAAGCAAGTCTCTTGCCTCCGCCTCCCAAGTAGCTGGGACTACAGGCGCCAGCCACAACGCCCGGCCATTTTTTGGTTGCAGCTGTCATTGTTGTTTGGCGGGCTGGGCTGGATTCAAAACCTCCAGCTCAGGTGTATGTGGCTGGCACCTTAGCCCGTTGAGCCACAGGCGCCGAGCCTGAAATTAGATAAAATTTTATAGGATGACTTTGAGGTTTAGGGATGGGTGACTAAATAAATGTTAGTATCATGAATCAAAATAATTATATTTTTCTTTCGATACCTTCTATCCTCCAGACTAAACTTTCTTTCAGTTTCTGTACCTGATACTGATTCTCTGTCAATTTTACTGCCAAATATGGATAAATATTTCAATCAGAGAATTTTTTGGATAAATAATGCATGTGTAAAATCAGAAACCAAATGGCCATAAAGTACCTTCAGACCCAGCTAACAGTCTAGACAGGCAGATAGCATAAATATAATCTAGGGAATTGAACTGGAATGTTGAAGAACACAGGGTTGAAGTGGACACTGGGCAGTGTAGCTAAAGGAAACTGCCTGTTCAAGTCCATGTACATCAGAAAGAACATATTTCATTTAGGGAGATTCCAGCCTTCCCTAGCTCTTTCTTCCTCTTCTCAACTATGCCTTAAAATTTAGTGTGCTTTACAAGACATAAATCTAAGCAATAATAAATTTTTGAAAACCAACTTAAGGTGTCAAACATCCAAAGGTCAAAAAGATAAGCCTTGATTTGGACTTGAATTTTGGCTTCATTTTTCCATTTTATATTGTGTGTGCAGATGATACAATCACAGTAATGGCACGGACTTACTTTGTCAAAGTCTTCTGAGAATCTGTGCTATCAAAACAGGTCAGAGCAGTTTGACAAAGATCATCTAGATTACTCCTAGGAGTAGGGAACTCTAGCTAATCTAGACTATTTATTTAATATTTTATCCATTGCCTATCATCACAGTGATATTCTAATAGGTAAAGAGCTCAGTTTTACACAGTTGTTTCCCTCAAACTTATGAAATGACACACTCAAAATTGAAGCTGATGCATGTGCAAAACAAGATCTCTACCTTGTATATGGCATTATGCAAGTATGTTTAAGTATTTTGCTTAAACTAAGGTAAAACTAAAAAAAATTGCAAAGACTAAAGTTTCTCATCTTGCTAGATTTCTATTTAATATGCTTTCCATGCAACATGAAGATGAGGAAGTGGTTCTGTATACCTTGAATTCTTCAAATTGTCATAGAAGTCCTAAGATATAAGAGGAGGATAATCATGTTGCCTTTCCTGTTTCCAGAGTGCAGGCCTCTTTCTACTCATGTCTCAGAGGGATTTATAACAGTGTAGTCTTTGTGCCTGATGGTTGAATTTAACAATAATCAAAGAGGTGATTTGGAAATTGAAATGTGAATAATCAAAAATATCACTCTATTTCTTCTTGCAAAACACTTCAAAGGGTAAAATGTATAGGAAAATTTCTTAATTATGTCATTTATTTTTCTTTCTCATTTTCCCCATAATGTACCCTCTACTGCCCCATCATACTGATGCCGGAATGTCAGGCTCTTGGTCTCGGGGATTCGAAGAAGGAATCGACGGACCACAAGAGTAGTGGTAAGTCAGAATTTATTTACAAGAAAGGAAAATTAGAAGTATAAGAAAAACCAGACCTCCAGGCAAAGAGGACCCAGGAAAGGAACAAGCTCTCTTGTTCCCTCC
>CAUYRH010060215.1:0-53359 GCA_963574655.1 Perodicticus potto
CTGTCTCCCTGTGTCCCCAAGGGGAAGTTCCTGGGTAGATCCCGCCTGCCAGAGATGCCTGAAGTCCTCTCTCCCCAGTCTCACCGTGCCCAGCCGCAAGGAAGCTGTTACTCGGCTGCCATCTTGCTCCGCCCTCCGACACTGAATTTTTTTTAACATCTTAAGAAAATCCTAAAGAATGTACTTCATGTACAAAGAAAACATTCCAGGTGCAAATTCTGTGTTCCAAGAAGACATGAAAGGCAAAGTAAATAGTGAATATGTAAATAATTATAAACACATCTAGGTAACAGAAACTGCTGTGTTTGTTCATGCCCTATTTACTTTTTATTATATTAAGACAGGGAGTCTACGTTTCTTAGGATGCCTTGTAATTAGGTGTAGGCTTGGGACTGCATTTTGGCCATTACTGTTTGAACAAGGGTAATATAAATTACTTCCAGAATGTAGTGGTTAAAATAGGAGCCTATCTTCTCCCATGGACTCTTTTCCTATTTGCTGGCTTAATGGAGAGTATTCAAAGAACTAATAAGAGTTAGAGTTATGGGATGGAAGGAGCCTGAATGGAAGGTTGCCCAACCAAAAATATCCCCCCTTGGACTAAAAAGTGCCTAAGAAGTAAACTTTCATAGTGAAGCCACCAACATTCTAGGATTTACTTGTTATTAGCCCTAGCAGTACCTAACTAATACATTGACTGAAGAGTTAAAACAAGAGACTAAATTACAACACACTAGAGCAATAGCATATTAAGTTTCTTTCTTTATCCTGAGAGAAGATAATGATTTAAAATTTTACCCTTCAAAACATTACATGTACTAATTGTAATTTCCCAGGTGACACTAAAGAATAGAAGCATAGTAAATAAATTCCAACATGGTATGGGGGGAAAATGGAATATGATAAAAATCATAGGAAAGAAGATTATATAGGAGGGTCAAATGAAAACCCTATAATAAAATAGTAAATATAAATATCTTGGAATTGCATTAAATGTAATAGACTAAATGTTTCAAACAAAATATTAAAAAATTAAAAAGCTAATTAGGTGCTATTTAAAAGATATACATCTACAAGGAATGGGTTCTATGACCTCCAATGGATACTAAGGTTCATGGATGCTCAGGTCTCATATAAAATGATGGCATGTTTACATATAACCTGTGTACGTCCTCCTGTTTACAAAGGGTCTCACAATTAAGTTCATAAGCTCCTTCTAGAAAATGTTCTGCAAACCTTATTGCTCAATATCACTATAGTCACCTTCAAAGTATTCCCCTTAGGAAGCTATGCACCAATGTCAGTGCATAGTTCTCCTTTCAAAGCAATTTTAGAAATCTTTTTCTGGAATAACATCAGAGCTGTTGTCATATTACCCATGACGTCCTGAATGTCATCAAAATGTCTTCCTTTCAATATTTACTTTATCTTTGGGTAAAGAAAAAAGTCACTGGGAGCCATATTAGGTGAGTAGGGAGGGTGTTCTAATATAGTTATTTGTTTACTGGCTAAAAACTCCCTCACAGACAGTGCTGTGTGAGCTGGTGCAAGAGCCCATTTTTGCACACACCTTTCTCATGCCAGGATTTTCAGTTAAAATTTTCTTGTTTCTCTATCACTGACATTTTCTTCATGGCTTTATCTCCATAAACTTGGACTAATGTGTCCCTAATTTCACTTCCACTCAGCAAGGAATTTACAAAGGTTTGTTCATTGCTCTAATTCAAGCTCTGACATTCTCACAATGGTGCACAACACACAATAACAATGATGAATGTCACTCACCAAGACACCACCACACATTGACAGGAATACAGCTGTGAGACACTGATATACCAAGTTTATGAAACTTTAGGGGTTCTTTGTACAGTACTGCCAACATACCTGCATGGTGGCAAGTTTGAGAACTTAATTGTCAGTCATCTCTAGATTTAGCATAATACCTAATACATGTAAATGCTATGTAAATAGTTGTTACATAGTATTGGTTTTTTATTTGTTTTTTGTGTGTGTGTTTTCAGTATATTCCATCCACGGTTGGCTGAATCCACAGATGTAGAACCTGTGAATATAAAGGGCTGACTATATTAGACTATAAGGGATGTGTTCTTCTTGCAATGATAACAGAAGCAACAGGGTGCATGGAAGCTCTGCAAATCTCTTAAGGCTTAAGCTTGAAAGTGACAAACTGTCATTTCCGCTGATGTTCTTTTGATCACAGTAGTCATATAACCAATCCCAATTATCAATCAGGTGGGAAAATAAAAGCCACCTCCTACAGGAAGAATCACACTATCACATAACAAAAGACATGGGGAAAAGGTGAAAAGTTAGGGGCAATAATGCAACTTACTACGTTAGAAATAGAATTTCCTTTAACTTACTGATAAAAGATATCTATCTAAAGCAGCAGTTCTCAACCTGTGGGTTGCGACCCACAGGAAATGTATTAAAGGGCCGCAGCATTAGGAAGGTTGAGAACCACTGATCTAAAGTAAGCAAAAATATATGGAAATAATATACATATTTGTATATTATGAGAAATTTGAACAGTCTCTCTTTGAGATAGGAACATAAAGATGCTTCCATTATCACTATTATTTGATATTTTTATCAGAAAACAGAATCTTAGCTAACACTGTAAGAGAATAAAAAAAAAAGAAAAGCCTAGGGAGAAGTGAATAAAAAAGAAAATTATCTTCTTTGAAGATTATATAATTGTATATTTTAAAAAGATAAAAGAATCTGCAAATTATTTGAATTAGTAACAAAATATAGTCAGTTTGCTAAATAAAATCTTGGTATACAGAAATCATATACTAGCAATCTATATACTAGCAGAAAATAAATTTTTAAAAGGTAGAATTAATGCCTCAACAAGAAGATTGAGGAAAAAATGCCAGACTAGAAGCAGCCTGACTGCACACCGCTCCCCAAGCAAGAAGTGAAAAATACAGTCAGCAGGCTACCTACGGATCTGGATTGCTCTTCTCTGAAGCAACATTGTAAAGTCACAGAGAAGCAATGCAGGTCACTCAGTGTGGAAACAAAGAACAAAACAGGTGATGAGGTGAGATACATAAGATCAAAGAATGTGCAGGGAAGAATAGGAAGATACAGTGCTTGGGTGATGCACTCACTCTGCTGGCACTGTGCAGTTGTGAGAAGGCTCCCTCCACTACTACAGACCTCTACTTGGTTAGACCTGGGCCCTGCCTGGTATGGTGTGGTGGAGATCAGGCAGCAGCTAAAGCCATCGTGAACTCTTGGGTACATGGCACCAAGGCAGCACTGGTCTAGGGAAGGAGTGAACAGAGGGAGGCGTCCCTGAGCCATATCTTTGACTGGGACCCAAACATTTCTCTTCTACAATACAATCGGATCTTAGCACAGGAAGTGTCTGGGGCACAGCAAGCAGACTATGACCTGAGAGGTTTGAGGTGACTACTTTGACAGGTTCTGGGGAGGGCACGGACAACTCCACAGACACTGGAACTGACATCTGCCCACATGACTTGACATCTAAAGGGTCCCTGAGGCTGAGCCTGTGGAATAGCCTGCCACATGCTCAGCCTGACTGCCCACTAGGCCCTAAATGTTTCCTGCTTGCTCAGCCCTGACTGTACTCTCCAAGTTGGATTAGCCTCATTATCTTCATGGCCTTGATCCCAGCCCTGAGGAGTTGCCCCAAAGCCCTGCTTTGGGCTTCTCCCGAGCCCTTGATGTGAAGCTCCTTTGCCAGAGCCTAAGGTTCTGCCTCTCTCCTAGGCCCAAAACACCATCCCAAAGACTCCAGCACTGTGCCTGGATCTCAAAACCCAACTGCACAGTTTCCACCACCACTGCAGTCAGAGGAACTCCTCTAAATTCCAATGCCTCTCCAGAAACCCCACAGCCTCAAGCTGCCAGTACACAATGACCTGGTATGAGTAAATATCCACAGCCTGGGAACCCATGAGCTACCTAGATAGCCTCACCCAAATGTTACTGTCACCCCTGTGAGGAGACCCTGTCTAGAGCAATCCCTAGAATAACAGCCTCAGTGAAGAGGGTCTTGCCTAGCTCCCAACTTAAACATCCTACAACTTTAGGATCCTACAATCCAACACAAAGAGCATTTAGCACAGGCTTGAGTAGAGGCGATCACAGGCAAGCAGAACAAATCAGAACAGCTGCATTACAGGCTTCTAATGCATATACCTCTCCTCTTTTGGGTCACTATTCCAAAATAGGAGGAGAAAAGTGCCATGTAGGGACTTCCCCTTATTCTAATCAAATAGGAGAATTCTTAGCAAAGAAAAGAACCTATTAGCCCCAAGTGGAGAAAAGAGGTTTCAGATAAAAAGAAACCTGCAAAACAAAGACAAAAACAAAAACAAAAACAAAAAACAAACAAACAAAAAAACCTGGGCGACAAGAAAAATTAAAACAGAGTGGCATTCCCAAGGGGTCAGAGGGAGGTGTAACAGCAAACTCCAACTATATGGAAATTGTCAAAATGACAGAAATGGAATTCAGAATATAGATGGCAAGTAAGATGAATGGAATTGAAGAGAAAGTTGAGATCCAGGCTCCGTGCCCATAGCACAGTGGTTTTGGAGCCAGCCACATGCACCAAGGCTAGTGAGTTCAAGCCTGGTCCAGGCCAGCTAAATAACAATGACAACTGCAACAAGAAAATATCCAGGCATTGTGATGGGTACCTGTAGTCCCAGCTACTTGGAAGGCTGAGGCAAGAGAATTACTTAAGCCCAAGAGTTTGAGGTTGCTGTGAACTGTGACACCATGGCACTCTACTGAGGGTGACATAGTGAGACTCTGTCTCAAAAAAAAAAAGAAAGAAAAAAGAAAAATAAAAACAAAAAGAAAGTTGAAATCCAACAAAAAGAAGCCAAAAAAAATAAAAATAAGGAAGGATAAAACTCAAGAAATGAAAGAGCCATTTAGGGAAATTTAAAACACAGAAGAAAGTTTCAGCAACAGATTAAACCAAGGAAAAGAAAGAATCTCAGAGCTTGAAGACAAGGCTTTCAAGCTAACCCAGTCATTTAAAGAGACAGAGAAGAGAAGAAAAAAGGTAGAACAATCACTCAGAGAGATACAGGACTATGTAAAGCAAACTAACATGTGAACTATAATTATTCTTAAGGGAGAAGAAGATAGAGCTAAAAGCATGGAAAAATCTATTCAAGAAAATAACTGAGGAAAATTTCTCTGGTATCTCCAGAGATCCAGACATCCAGATAGAAAGTACTCACCAAGCACCAGGAAGATTCATAGTAAATAGGATATCTCCAAGACACATAGTAATCATCCTAGCCAAAGTCTAAATGAAAAAGGAAATTCTATAAGCAGCTAGAGGTAAGTAACAACTGACCTAGAGGCTAACAGCAGGCTTCTCAGTGGAAACCTTATAAGCCAGAAGGGAGTGGTCCCCATTTTCAATCTTCTTAGATAGAACAACTGTTAGCCTAGAATTTTGTGCCCTGTAAAAGTACGTTTCACAATTGATGGAGAAATTAAGTCTTTTCCAGACAAGCAAACATTGCATGAATTTGTCATGACCAGACCTACTCTGTAGGAAATACTCAGAACTACATTATACATGAATCAGCACAATATGTATCCACCAATATAAATCACCCAAAATCACAACTCTTATACAATAATAGCACAAGAAGCAAAACAAAGCAACAAGGTATTTACTACACCCATTGTGATGAACAGAAGAGCATCACATATATTAAGTTCATCTGTTTTAATTTTTCTTGTCCCCCAGGTTTTTTTTTTTGTTTTTTGTTTTTGTTTTTGTTTTTGTCTTTGTTTTGCAGGTTTCTTTTTATCTGAAACCTCTTTTCTCCACTTGGGGCTAATAGGTTCTTTTCTTTGCTAAGCACTTTACAAGGGCGACAAAGTGAGACTCTGTCTTAAAAAACAAACAAAACAAATAAACAAAATACAAATGGCATATTTCATGGATCTAGAAAAAATAATTCTACACTTGGTTTGGAACCAGAAAAGAGCCTAAATAGCCAAAGCAATCCTAAACAAAAAGAAAAACCTGGAAGCACTACGTTACTAGACTTCAAACTAAACTAAAAGGCTATAAAAACCAAAACAGCATGGTATTGACACAAAAATAGAGACATAGACCAATGGAACAGAAAATAGAACCCAGATATAAAACTATCTACCTATAGCCAACTGATCCTTGATAAAGCAGACACAATGCACACTGGGGAAAGAAGTCCTAATCAAATACATGGTGCTGGGTTAAAATTGGATAGCTACATGCAGTAGAAAGAAACAGGAGTCATATTGCTCACCACTCACGAAAATTAATTCAAGAAGTATAAAAGACTTAACTTCAAGTCAAAAAACCATAAGAATTCCAGAAGAAAATATAGGGAAAACTTCTAGACATTGGTTTAGGCAAAGAATTTATGACTAAGACCCCAATAGATCATGCAAAAATAAATAAATGGTACTTGATTAAATGAAAAAGCTTTTGCACAGCTAAGGAAATAATCAACAGAACAAACAGACAACCTACAGAATAAGAGAAAATACTACACTTCCTACAAAGGACCAATAAGTAGACTCTATAAAGAACTCCAACAAATCATCACGAAAAAAGTCAACATCTCCATTAAAAAGTGGGCAAAAGACATGAATAGAAGTTTTCCAAAAGAAAATAGACAAATGGCCAACAAACATGAAAAATGCTCAACATCACTAATCATCAAGGAAATGCAAGTTAAAATCACAATGAGATGCCACCTTACACCTATTATAGTAGCATTTGCTAAAAAGTCCAAAAATAATAGATGCTGGTGCCAATGCAGAGAGAAAGGAATATGTAAACATTGTTGATGGAACTGCAAGTTAGTACAATCCCTGTGAATGGATATTTCTCAAGGAACTATAAGTAGACCTACCATTTGATCCAACAAGCCCAATATTGGGTATCTACTCAAATGAAATAAGTCACTTTATAAAAAAAGCAATTCCTTATGCTCAAATGTTTATTGCAATACAATTCACAGTTACAAAGAAGTGGAATCAACCCAAATGCCTATCAATCCATAAGTGGATTAACAAAATGTGATATGTATGTACCACAGAGTACTACTCAGCCATAAAAAGGATGCCTTTGTAGCAATTTGGAAGGAAGTAGAGACCATTATCCTAAGTAAACTATCTCAAGAATAGAAAAACAAACACTACATGTACTTGCTAATAAATTGGAACTAATTGACAAGCACAAAAATACAGAAGAAGAAAGCAAAACTCAGCAGAAATCAAACTGAGTGAAGAAAATAAGGAGAAATGGATTAAAAACTCACCTAATGGGAACAATAAATACTATTCAGGTGATGGGCACACTTATAGCCCTGACTCAAGCCATGTGTCAAAAATATCTGTACCCCCTTAATATTGTGAAATGAAAATAATGCCTCAACAACGTAGAGTACAGTTGACTTTTGAACTTGACAGAGGTGCTGACTACTCTCACAGTCGAAAATCCACATATAATTTTGGTTTCCTAAAAACTTAACTACTAATAATCTATTGTTCCCTGGAATCTGTGTTTATCTAGGCCATAAACAGTGGATTAACACATGTTTTATATCATTGTATGTATTAACATACATTCTTATGATAACGCAAGCTAGAGAAAAGAAAATGATATTAATAAAATCATGAGAAAAAACAGAAAATCATAAGGAAGATAAAATGTATTTACTTTTCACTAAAGTAAATAGATCATCATGATCATCATGATAGTTTATCCTTTCTATCTTCATGTTGAGTAGGTTGAGAAGATGAAGGAAGAGGAGGGGTTGGTCTTGTCGCAGGGGTGGCAGAAGTGGAAGAAAATCCATGTACAAATGGATATATATAGTTCAAAGGTCAACTCTAGTTATGGATGTATATGCTGAAACATGTTCAAAACCTCTCAGAGAAAATTATCTATCTTTGTTGAATGACATTAAAGAAGATCTAAGAGAAATATATGGAAATATATGGTCTTTGTGGGTTGGAACACTTAAAATAGAAAAAATATCAATACTCTTCTCAACTGATCTCCTATGTATATCTAATGCATCTCCTATGAAATCCACACAAGATTTGGGGTTGAATTTGAAAGTTCATACCAAAGTGTATGTGGTGTGAACTGTCTGCTCTACTTGTGTGAACAGAAAAGATCATGGGAATCAAAAGAGTAGGTGATTTTCATAACTGATGATGAGACAGAGGGCAAGGTAAAGGGTGCCTTTGAATAGCTCTCTAAATCCATACAAGAAGGGGCCAATAGGCTCTTAATGTTTGAAGCAAAGAAAAGGGGTGCAGGAGGTTGAAAATAAATTTCCAGAGACTTCTGACAGCAAATGGGACTAAAAGTCATGAGTTATCTTAGTTGGAGTCTGAACCAAGATTTAAGTTAAGAAAGAGGAAATTTATTCAAGTCTGAGGTTATAGTCAGGTCTAGGATTTATGCAAAAGGTCAAGGTATTTGATAAAAAATGTCTTTTATAAAACGTACTTCAATGAACATGGAATGATGTAAAGTAGCATTATATATCTTCATTCTTATATTTGGCTGCTTTAATTGTGAATTGTTTTTTGTAAGGGAAAACACAGAGGCTTATACTGGCCTCATTGGTTCTTAACTTGGCTATTATAGAAGTAAGTAGGGAGCTACAAAAAATCCTGAAGCCAGGGCCACACCAGACCAAGCAAATCAGAACCCCTAGGAGTGTGACCAGGGCATCAACACATTTTAAAGTTCTCCACATGATTCTAAGGTAAGGTCAATGTTGAGAACATACACTGTAAGCAGAACCAGACCTTCATTGTCAATGGTTTATTAAAGATACCAATTTTTAGAGTCCTCTCTAGGCCAATTAAATCAACCTCTCTGGAGATAGCGCTGACACTGTTATTTTTTCAAACCTTTCTATGTAATTCTAATGTGCTACCAGGGTTGAGAACCACTGGTTTGATGTCTTCTATCAGATACCAGCCATCACACTCTGCATTGCCAGCACCTACTGGTGATTCTCTGTAACAGTAGGTTCAATGCTTAGGCACTTCAACAACTCTTTCAGTGGCAAAAGGGCTAAGTCTAACAAAGAAAAACTTAACATATATTGACATCTATTGAAGACAAAAGTAGTACTTGCCTTCAAGGTGAAAAATTGAAAACAAACAAACAAATACATATTTCAGTTCTTGGCAAATTGTGGATGGTCCCAGTGCCACCAAACTATGTAAGAGACTAACATTAAGAAAGGTTTATTAAGATATATATTAAAATATACATATTTATATGTATCTTTTCTCCAAACCCTCAAATACAACCCAGGCCTATGAACCACATAGCACCTCTCCCATTCTCACAGCTTGGGAAAAGGGGAGAGGGCATGGGGTGATAATAGAAGGCAACATCACACCAAATATTATAATAGTCCTGCCAGCCCTGTCGTACCTGAGAAGTGTAGTTCACACTCACAAGAGCAGTGTGGCAAGTTACACTCCCAGCACCTCCTTGGCAGGTGTGTAACTCCTAAATGACTTCGCAAAAATCTGGAGCTTAGAAGGCCAGGGAGCTCATTTTATCAGCTGAAAACATTGGTTGGAGCCATCTGAGGACCCCATGGACACCGTGGCTCTGAGTGGTCTTTCTCCATGTGCCTCTTCACCAGAAGCCAGTTCATAACAACATAAATGTTATGCAAAGGACCCTCAATGAACAAACTCTCTGTTCTAAAATGCTTCATTGTGTTTCTATTTTCTAAGTTCTTTTGTAGATATTATCTTGTACGAAATAGAGAGAGTCATCCTGTTTCATTTTCATGGAAGAGCATACAGAGCTCTGGAAAGATGAGGAAATAGCTCAGGGTCACATCGCTAGTAGGGACAAAGGCTGGGATTTAAGCTTAAGTCTTCCTAGAATCCACGTTTTCCCCTCTATTAAAATGGGAAAATTTGGCATCAGTTTGATGCCTTATTATATACAAAGCACATTCCCAATAATACAATAATATAAGTGAATAATTAAAATGAAATAACATTATGTCTAGCACTTAATAGGTGCTCATACACAAACTTTCTCCTGACCATTTTTATTCTTGTTATTTACTGTTCTCTTTTCCTCAAAGGATTCGAGTAGATCATTACCTTTATTAAGCACAGGGCTTACTAAAGCAATCAGGATGGCCATCATGTTTGGTCTCCCAACATAATTCCTTTTAATAAAATGATTTCAGAGTCAGAACATGGGATTGGGCAGCACGTGACCTGGGGCTTGGTCAATAATTGTACACATCAGAAAGGACCATGACTTCTTACTTAAAAGGAAAGTTGGAGCCCCAAATCTCAATTCTACATCAAGTTTTCACAATGGTGTTCAGTCTTATTTTGGACAGATTTCCTTTTTATAATTCCTACTGGTTGACATAGCTGCTGTTATATTTATTTTGACCAGAGACCCAGGAATAGTTTTATACTTCCTTGAAAACCTTTCTTCCCCACCCTCTATCCTGGGAGCATTGTCCATAGCAGGTACAAAGGCAGAGAGGGAATGAAAGTGCCAGTTTAGTAATAGCTGTGTTAAGAGCCCAACAACTCCCAAACTAAAATTCAGATAAAACACCTGTTGCAACATGTGGCTTAGGCTTAAGGCTAAAGTGGACATACAAACACTACTCTGCTTTCTCTATGTCCATCTCCCTAGAGCTAAACTAGGGGGCCAGTGATAGCCAGATGGGCAGAGACAGCCATGATGGGTCTACTCATCCACCCAATCATAGGAATGCAAAAGAGAAAAAGAGAGAAGAAAAACTTTGGGTGTGCTGGGGTGCTGTCTCACCTTAACAGTTCCACTGCTGGGAGGAAGGTGGCAAGCAAGAGCGAGAAGAAAACGATGGGATGTGCCTTTTAAGCACACCAGCCATGTTTGCTGGTAAAACGTGGCCCAAGGAATGTTCCCCACTATGACCAACTGGATCGACTTCGTCTCCAGCAGGGAATGAGAGTTGTAGAACTAGGAGCTGAGTGTGCTGGTGTGAGCCTGATCAGAGAGACAGAAGTATCCTCATCCTAGAACAGACTCCCTTTCCATTTTCTTCCTTCCTTTCTCTGTTGTTCTTTATTTCATTCTTTCTTTCACTCTAAAAGATCATGCTTGTAGATTTTGTGAAGCTAAAATCTTGCCGAAGAATTGAACACTAAAATTACCTTTAAAGTAGGCAGAACGTATCAACTGCTCTGAGATGGCTAACCTGTATTCTGATAGATTATTGACCACAGAATAGTAATTCTATGCTGCTTCTTTGCAATATAATCTTTTTTTTAATTTTTAATTTTTTTTATTATTAAATCATAGCTGTGTACATTAGTGCAATCATGGGGTACAATGTGCTGGCTTCAGATTGTCTATGCTGCTTCTTAATTTCTCTTGTTACAGGCAGCAGGAAGAATTCCTCTCTGGGTTTCTCTCTTTCCACTGGAGGAAGGCTATTCTCTTTAGGTAAGATGTCCTAAGGGCAAGGCCAACTTTAACAAATTTAGAAAGGAAGGTTTGTCCTTAGTGTTCGGTTTCTGCTTACAATGGTCTTTTATGGACTGCCTTCAGGCAGGCAGGAACTTGGGGCCCTCTGTGCCTCCTCTATTTTTAAGATTTGTTCCTGTGACCTTTTGTCAGTCATGTGCCCTCGTTTTATCTCCTAAATAGTAGTGTCAGATCAGTCCTCTCCTCTCTGTCCCCATCCCCATAGCAAAAACTCCCTCTTCTCTCCTTTCCCCAGTCTTTTCTCTCTTCAGTCCTCACGTTCAGATGTGAGATTTTTGCCTGATTGTGTTCCGTCCCTGCTAAACATCCTTTGGTGGCTACCTCTTGCCTATGGCTGAAATTACTAGCTCCTTAATGTGAAATTTAAAGGTTTCTAGGACGTGTGTCTTTTAGCATGCTCCAACTTCATTTCCCTTTCTTGAATTTCATTCTCCAGCAATATCATTCTCCTGGTAGTTTGCAGCACACCTGCACACACTATGTTCTTTCATCCCTGATCCCCTGCTCAGAATGGCTCCTTACCCTTCTTCATTTGGCCAGTTCTCATGTTTTCCTTCAAGATTCAGGGGCTGTCATCTCTGGGAAGCATTTGGCTACCCCACAGCACTCCACTTCCTGCTGCTATTTGCATAAAACCTTTTCCATACTTCTGCCATAGCATGCACCACATGACATGAAATCTGTCTTTGCCACTGAGTGGCAGAGTTCAGGGACTACTCTCAGTGTCCTCAGCCTCCAGACCTTTGAAGTCAGAGATCCTCCATATTATATGGCCTGCAACCATTGGAAGGCTTAGAAATAGGTCTAGAAATTACCTACAAGCACTTGGTTAAATAGTATTATTGGTAGGCAAAATGTCAAAGTCTCTCTCTCATACCATTTTCATGGGTTAGCAGCAGATCACTGGATAATTCTATTGAGGACTATGAGGTTTGTCCACATACTGTGAAAAGTGGTATGACTGATGATACCTGCCATTTGGACAAAGGTGCTATAGCTGCCATTCTGGACAGAGAGGAAAAGAAACTGCCGTACATTGATAATGCAGATTACAGAATGATAAATGGCACTGTGGTTATGTGGCTTTGTTTGCTTTTATTTTCACTAATATTAACCTAACTTCTCACTGGATACTGATGCCACATTATTGGGAAGGCACTAGTCTCCAGTGATGTGATATAGCTTGCTCTAATCACTACTATTAAGGTAGTGGAATGTTAAGTGAAGGTGGTAGGCCTGGAATTCAATTCTGTCTAACTTAGAGGTCCTGGCTCCACTCAATGCATCAGGCTCCACTCAATGCATCTGTCTTTGTTTAAGTTGGAGCTATTGTCTCCCATTTATTTAACACGAATGATGAAGGCATAGCCCCTGGCAATGTCAAATAAGTGTGCTCACAGGGCCCTCAGCTGCATCACAGAGTTTGCCCAGGACACTGCCTCATGCTGCGTAGCATCCTGCTCACACCACCATGCCATTCACTGACTGGCCTCCCATGGCCCTGGCTGGGCATGGTGGGGCAGCTTCTACCCCAGCACAGGCCTAAAAGGAAAGGGCCATCTTGGACCTATCCCCCACACGACAGGTGTGAGCACTTTCCCTGGGTCCCCACTCTGCCAGAGACCAATGGTAATTTCAAGTGAGAATTGACCAAAAGATAAGGTAAATGGGATGGAGGTTCTGGACACAGAGCAATGTTACCACCATTGAGACTGCTCATGGAGTCTGCTGCTGCCTCCCCAGCCCAGGGGTAGACCCCTACTTCCTCCAGTACAGATATTTCCCCAGGCCTCAGAATCTGGGCCATGCCAACTCCTGTGCCAGGGAAAGGGAACATTCATTTTCTTCCCTTCAGGGAAGTCCTAGCCCTGTCTCCCAAGTTCTCATGTCCTGACCTAGGACTGTTCTTTTAGGATGAGACATAGTGAGAAGGTCTAACTCTTTGGGAGAAACCCACGTTTGACCCCACTCCCAGAGTGTGATCTCACCCTCACAATCTGACAACTTAGTCTTAAGTCTGGCATCAGTTTATTTCCCAAAGTCTGAGTTGTATGTCACCATGGTCAACATTTTACACAAGGATCACCAGAGTAGTTTCTAAAAGGGACAGTATCTTGGTGGGCAATGGGATTTGAGTTTCCTCACTGAAGTTTAACTTCCAATCCATTGAATGAATGTTGGAAGAACAGTTACTACATATCTATTCTAAGTTTGTCAGTGATAAGAAGATGATTCTTCATAGAGGGGGGAAAGAGAGACAGAAAGAAGGAAAGAAGGAGTATGGAAGAAGGGAAAGAAGGAAATAAGAAAGAGAAAATAATGAATAACAAAGGAGATTTACATTATTGGAGATTGGAAAGGTGGATATGACCTGTGGGCAAGGCCTATCCAGCAGGCTTTGATATAAGAACTGGGTCTCTCTGTGGGAACAGGCAAGTTGACGAGTACAAGTAGAAGGTCCATAAAGATAAAGAATCCCTCTCTCCCCTCACTGTCCAAGTGAGTTTTGCCATTTCTTTTTCTGTCATCACCCAGATTCCGGCCCTGGGGTCACCCCATGGTTCATCTACATACAATACAGGGCAAGCAGAGGCAAAGCCATCCACATTGACCCAATTCTCCATGTTCTCCAAGGCCTGGTTGTCTCAAGATTTCATGGGACAGATGTTAGCAAGATGGGGAGAAAGGCAGAGCAATATTGTGACAGATCACCTGGTCGTGAAGACGGTCATTAAAAAGCATATTCTTGCAATAATGGATGGATGCCTCTCCTTTGATGTTCAAGTGGCATGTTTTACGCCTGGTCTTTAGATAACCTTTTGCAAGGTGATCAATTGCAACTAATTGCTTATTGTATATTTCCCTTCATGCTTTTGTGTCTCACATTTGTCTGTTTGTCTTTTCTGTTCTATTTTTAGACAAAAGGGGCTTCAGCAAAAAACCTTCACCAAATGTATTCATGAATATTTTATTCATGTATTTTGTGTACACATTTAGTGTTCTCTCCAGGGCACACAGAGCAAGGGAGTGATAAGAGAAAACTAGACCACTGTATAGTGCTAGCTGCCCAAGAGCTGATGTTTTCAGGAAAAAGGGGCAGACTCCCTAAGCTGACATAGTTTAAAAAGCTTTGGCAAAGTCAAAAGAGGACATATAGTTTTCTTAGTCAAAGAGGGTGGTGGGGTGTGTGAAAAGTAGGGCAAGGAAGGGAGTAAAGGAAAGGGGGAGCAACAATTCCCAAATAAACTAAATCCTTACTATGATTCTGGATCTGTACTAGTTTTAGGGATGCTAAGTTTATTAAATAAGCACAGTCACTGCTGCAAGGAGCTAACAGTCAGGAGGGTTGCTAGCATAGAGATCAGGAGCCATGACACAGTATCGCACAGACTACATCCAGGGGAATGAGAAGCTGCAGGAGTGGGAGGCGATGGGCTCAGGAAAGACTTCCCAAGGGAGGGGATACTTGAGCTGAGCCTTGGAGGATGAATCAGTTTGTGAGACGACTTACATCCAGGAACCCACATGCACAAGGGTCCTGATGTGTGAGAGCCTGCCACAAAGTCCAGAGGGGTTCTGCTGGGCTGGAGGGGGATGCAGGGGAGGGGTAAGAAAGAGGCCTGGAGGGGCAGAACTCTGCAACAGAGTGGCTGATGTGCAGTGCTAAGGAATGTGAACTTTACAGAGAGACAACAGATTTAGAGCCATTTAAGGATTTAGAAACCTGCTCAGCTTTGCATTTTAGAAAGGTCACCCTGATAAAGGTTTTGAGGATACATGAGAAAGGAAAGATTAGATTATTGCAATGGTGCAGGAGAGAGATGCTGAGGGCCTGGATGGATGCAGTGGGTGGGAAGAAGACAAAGGGATGAGGTGGGAGTGGTGTGAGGGGCGGGACGGAGACACAGCGAGGGTCAAAGGGACAGGACAGATGACCAAAGATATGAGGTTCTTGTGGGGGAGCAGTCCTTTCTCCCATGAGCACCTGTGGACAAGCAGGGTAATGGTGGTTGAGAGCTAGGTGACCTGGGTTCAGAATCTGATCACTGTCATTTACCAACTGCATGACTTTGAGCCTCTGTTTCTCCTCCCTTAGCAGGGGAAGGGATGATGAAAAACTAGCTCAATACTGATATCAGTGAATGCCTGTTAAACACTTAGATCCATTCCAGGCATCAAATAATTACTATGTGTTCAACAAAATAAAGTCTACTCTAACCTTGACTCAGGGAGGGAGGCCAGTGGGGATGGGATGGGGCAGGCTTCCCAGTCAAGATGAGGGTGGTCTAGACTGCAGTACCACTCAGAGTGTGGCCCAAGGACCACTGTGGAACCCTTTGTTACAGGTTTGTGACAAGTTAAAGAGAAAAATCAAGAGTAAAATTTATTAACCTTTAAACCAATTTGATGAGCAAAATGGTCATTCGCCAATGGTGATTTGTGAAGCTTTGGTCAAGAGCAGTGGTTCTCAACATTTGTTTCATGTTAAAATCTCCTGGAGAGCTTTGAAAAACTGATGCCCAGGCTGACCTCATCCCCATTACATGAAGATTTCTTGGAGGGGGGACTTCGATTTTTAGTACTCTTAAAGTCCCCTAAGTGATTCTAAAGTGTAGCTACAATTGAGAAGTAGTGGTTTAGACTATGGCTTTTGAAATTTTTATGTGCAATGGTCTGCATTCCTTACTAGCTCCCAGGTAAGTCCAATGCTTTGGTCCATGGACCGCACTTTGAATAAGATCAATGTGAAGTAAGTTGTGCTTATCAAACTCCCTGCAGACATTCACAGAATCACAAAACAAACCTGAAAGTGCAGCAAAGGAAATGAAAGCCCAGAGTACACAGCAGACCAGTAAGTAGTTAGACAAAGACCTCAACCCAATACTCAAAACTGTCACTTCCCTGGGACATGGTGTCTTTGTCAAGGCTACTATATATAGTGGTAGCTTTTTGATTCCCTCTTGCATTTCCTCTCCTAACCACTACTTCCACTCCCCACCTCCTGTCTTGCCCTCCCCCATCACTGGTTTTCCAACAGAATAACTTTTGGAAAATCATACAGTTTTCTTGGCAGAATTAAAGATAAAAGGAAACTTGTGCATATGTAGATCTAACCATAAGCAAACCTCTATTTACACTTCTTTCTTCCAATCATATTTCCTCAGAACTCCTTCGGAATGAAGTAAAAAATCAAAGCAGAAGAATTGCTTAAGGCCCAAAAAAGAATTTGAGGTAGCTGCGATGCCACTACAGAGGGCGACATAGTGAGACTCTGTCCCCCCTCCAAAAAAGAAAGAAAAGCCCAGGCCTTGTACCTGCAGAGAGAGGAAGCCTGGGTGTGAGCATCTTAGAGCCTTGGCTCAAACTGCTGCTGCAGAAGTTGTTGCTGCCTTCTGATTTAGTCCGAGCCACTCCCACCTGACAAGACACTCAATCCTTTGTCTCAGCTCTCAGAGCATTCTGTATGTGTTCCTGTATTACAGTCAAGTGAGGTGAATGGGCAAGGCCTTTCAGCCCTGGGGGCCACAGCTTAGGCAGCCTAATGCTCTTAGTCGCTGGACACACAGCAAGTACTCAGTGATCTTTGGTTGGGTACTAGAATAAACAAATTCCTGCATTACATATAATGTGACTTAAAATGGGCGTGATCCAATAAACCAGAGAGTGCAGCTTGCCATGCAGGTGAGCAGTGACAGGAAGGCCTCCAAGTGACATCAGGATCTAGTCACAGGAAGGTGGAAGCTGAAGGGGGGGACTTGGAGTGGGCTTTGAAGACAAAGGATCATGAGCAAGGGAGGGCTGGGCAGTTCAGCAGTCCTCGTGTCCTGGGTGGGCCTGCAGGTGTCGGAGTCCAGCATGACTGTGAAGCCCCAACTGCTGCCGGCCATGTGGAAGGAGAAGATGAAGTGCCCCTGATTTCTACCCGCAAAGTGTCTGCCATAAAGTATTAGTGGGGGAGCTTTAGAGGTGACCTATCTGGAGTATGAAAGACCTCCCACGCCTCTCACCACTGTGAGCAAGTTGAAGGACATACCTGTGTCTGGGAATTTGGCTGCACGGAGTTGGGGAATTGCCAGCTTCCCAATCTAGTTTCTGTCTTAATGGCGTTATGTAGTGTTTTATGTTAATTAAATGTCTACCTTAGGCATGTGCCAAGAGGCCCTGCAAAATCCGGTACGTGGGGAAAAGAGGACAGCTGTGCTGTGGCAGCAGCCATTCCCAGGTGTCTGTGGACCAAAGTGGGGGAGGCACAAAAACCTTCATCTGGGCCCCTGGTGGTGATAATCGGAAGCAAAGGAATTTTGCACAGTGCATACAATTGCTGCAGAGGGGTTAAGTGCATGTCTGGGGCTGTTTACCTAAAATAGAGGTAAAGATGGGATTAGTCTTCGACCTCTTCATTCTTCAGTCTCCTTCCACCTCACCTCCTTGTTTTCAATAGAAAGCAACATTACTGGTAAATTAAAATAAGAGCAGATGGTAGGAAAAGAGAAGACTGGTGTCACACAGCAGAAATAAAAATGTTAGGGGTTTTAATAATGAACCCACGGTTTGGATTTGCTTCCAATTTTGCCTTGGGCTATGCAAGTAATAGCCCACACGTCAGGAGCATTTACCACGAACTGGCTATATGCTGAGTAGTTTGCAAACATTACCCCCGCAAAGCCATGCTTGGAGTTGGATTTGATGATTAAGAGGGAAGAGAAATTAAAAGACGTCAGGTGACCTCCGGAGGTTGGAATTTGCAGCAGCTGTGCACGATGACAGCCTGTGTGCTTCACTGCTACCCTGCCTGCCTCCCAGCCCGGGGTTTGTCTCTCCTCCAGGCTCACGGCGTGAAGGTAGAGGGACAGTGAAAGGCCTTCCTAGAGCAAGCACACACCCTCGGCCTCCCTGTCTCCTGCTTCTCCTCCTCCTCCCACCTCCTGCGAGTCTTCAGGCTCTGTGTCTGAAGAAAGGAAGGCAGCGGCTTCTTCAGGCGTCTTTGCAGGGCTCCGCCTCAGTGGCCCAAAGTTGCGGCCTTGTCCAAACTGTCAGAGCCGTCTGCCTGCAGTCCACATGGCAGAAAGACCATCTGTCAGCCTCTGACCTGTGCCTCCCTGTCTCACAGACCACTTGGACCGGCTCCATGTTCACCGACAGCCTCTGAGGTCCCTGCCTCCCCAGTCCTTCTTCCCAGACCTGACTGACAACTCCCAGGCAGTTAGAAGATGCGGTACAGAGGGTCAGCTGAGCTGAGAAATTGTACTCTCTATGGCAACACAGATAGGAAAAAATATATTTCCTCATTTGAATCATCTTCTCGTAAGAAAATAATTCTATATTGTAAACTTTGATCAAATAGAAATACCCGCTACATTCTGTGGGGAATATCTACCAGAGGTGGGTATCCTCCTAAGGCCTCCTCATTAGGTTAAGCCATATCAAGAAAAAACGATTATAAGATTATACACAATTATTGTTAATAGTTTCTTATACCTTCAACTGGGTAACCCAGTAGCTCTGAGTCTTAGCCATTTCTGCTTGTGTCACCACCCAGTTGCCAGCCCAGCCTGATAACATCAAGTGGTTCACTTAAAAACAATATCAGTGCTTGGCAACCATTCCAGACCAATTCAACTTGAATCTATGGAAAAGGGATTGAATATGGTATTTTTTAAAAAGTTTCCCAGAGAGTCTGGTGTGTGCCTATAGTACTAGCTACTCGGGAGGCCTAGGTGGGAAGATCACTTGAGCCCAGGAATTCAACACCAGCCTGGGCAATATAGCAAGATCCTAGAAGAAAAATAGTTTCCCAGGTGCTTCACATGTGAGTCATGGAGTGAGAGTCACAAAGTAGCTATGGTATCACAAAAAAAAAAAAAAAAAAAAAAAAAAAGAAGAAGAAGAAGAAGAAGAAGAAAGAGAAAGAAAGAAAGAAACAGCTAGCTAGGTTGAGGAAGAGGCCAGAGGGCCCTGCTCACTTATTTTAGGTAGTCAAAGAAGGATTTGATGAATAGATTATCTTCAAACAGAGATAGTGCTAACAAGAAACAGCAAAACATTCCATGCAGAGGAAATAACAAATGGGAAGGGCCTGGGTTAAGAATAAGCCGTGCATTTTTGAGGAACAGCAAGAAAGCAGTGCAGTTGAGTACGATGTGACAGAGGATGGACAGTGGGAGGTGAGATTCGGGGGGTGGGGGGCACTGGCTGGATTCTTGTAGACTGTGGGCAAAAGTTTGATTTTCTTCTAAATCCACTAGGAAGGCATTGCAGCATTTTACCTAAGGGAGAAACAGAATCTGAGTTTGTTTTTCCTATCATCTTAGCTGTTTTTAACTTCTTAGCTGTGGATTAGGAGCAGGAGCAGGGGGAGAGATTGGAGATCCTTGCAGGAGTTCGGGAGGAAGGTAGGGTCAGCACATGCTGCCTTGTGATACCAGGATCTTGGGGCGCCGACCATTTGTGGACATGGCTGATGAGTATAAGAACAAACATCCAATATGCTGTGGGGAATGGAGGAGAAAAAAGCCCAGATCCCCAATGGTGTAGTTGAGCAGCTGAACCAGCACTGACAGATGCCTGCCCCTGGACTGCGTATCTGAGAAAAACAAACCCCTATTTGTGAGAGCAACTGCAGCCAGGGTTTCTGTTACTAGCAGTTCATGCCTTGTTGACTGATAGAACCACTAGTTTTGTGTCAGGCCCTGGTTCTAGGGAGCTCCACAGATGGAAAATATTGCATCCCTGACATACTCCCAACTGTAAGCTTGTCTGAAAGGTTAAAAGATTTGCTTCCAGAAGTTGAAGAAGACAAAAATATTCCAGTGTTTCACTGAAGCATGGACTAGCTGCTCTCATCTCCAAGAACCAGGAGCATCAGGCTCAGTCTGATTCCAACTGATGAAACTGAACTGATGAAACCTGATTCTTACAAATCTGACCACCAATGGCTAACAGAAACAAGATAGTAGACGTAAACTTACAGGAGAGAATTATAGTTCAAAGAGCCATCCGTCCAAGCACAGGCCAAGAGTCTGTTCAAACAGAAGGCTCTCTCGGTTCAAAGAGGTTACTGGAAGCCAAGATTAGACAATGGGCGGGGGACAGAGGGAAGACTGCAGCCAGGAGGTGGCGCTGTGGAGACCAGGAGAAGGGAGAGTCCCAGTTCTTCATAATTGGTGCTTGCAGTGGGATGAACAGAGGAAAGGGCCTATGGCCAGGATGAGGCAGGGAGAATATTTCACCAGTGACAAGCCCAAGCTCCTGGGCAAAATCCTATGTTGCACCTGTGCTCAGCAGTTCCACCCTGGCAGCCTGATACGCAGAGGGCACAGTAAGAGTTGTCTTCTCTTTGCTGAATGGGAAGGTGGTGCCTGACATCTCAAGTGGGAATTCTAAATATATTTGCTTTCAGAAACATTATTTTATGAATGATTACATTACATGGTACTGTATTCCTGGTTCATTGGAATTCAGTGGCTCCTTAAGGGTTCTCAGCTCTCACTCTTTCTCTAACACCATTTGAAGGCTCAGACTGAAAAAATTGACTTAAAAAGGAACTTTTTATAAGGCATTTTTTTGTAAGCTGGGGCTTGCCTGTGCTATTTTAAATATCATCACACACACACACACACACACACACACACATGCACACATACATTCAAATGCAAACATTTTGGGTCACTAGGTTCTAGTGACATTTCTTGATGTTTAGTTTTTTGGGCATTTCATTTTGATTCACTGGACTGACAAATGAACTTTTTAAATTGAAGGCAGTGTTTTTAGGATACAAATTCTCATTTCACCATTAAAATACCTTTCTGCTAGAAAAGAATAACCTTTCTAAATATTAAAAAATGGCTTTTTCAAGCTTAAATAAAAAGTTACAGCACAATATACATATTGAAGGAGCCAAAATTTTTCATTTTTTAATTCCCTGGTTTTATCAAATAGAGAAAATAATGTTTATAAGAGATTTTCCAGTTGGCATAGTAAGGAAAACCATCTTGGATAGTTCAGAATATATTATGAGAAAATATGAAGGCATATTTTTTTCTGAAATGTAAGTCTGACACTTTGGAGTAGTATTTAATACCATTGACATCAGCAGCCTGATGACTGATATTCAACTACAATTTAACTTTCTTTCATACATGTTATCAAAAAAAAATGTTTTCATTAAAGTGAGTGGATTTTGATTAATTGCAATGCCATGATCATGGTATTAAGAAGACAAATCTATGAGATAAGAGAAAATGTTTAGAAGATTTGAAATACAAATGTTATTGGGGATAATTATGTGTCCCACTGCAGGGACAATAAAATAATAGAGAATTTACTATCTCTCCAGTACCACAAACACACATGGCACATTTATAAAAATTTACAGGTTACAAGGCCACAAGGCAAACATCAACAAATTTCAATGAATTAATAATATATGGAGCATATTTACCACCAAAGTGGAATAAAATTATAAATCAATAACAAAATAATAGCCATTCCTCCTCAAGAGCTTTAAAAATAACCCACAGATGACTAAATTATTCATACATAAAAGAGGAAATCCTAAACAGACAATAAAACATTGAGAACTGAGTGGCAATGAAATTTCTCCAAATAAAACCTTTCAGGATAATGCTACAGAGTATTACTAGCGTAGCCTCGATGCTTAGTATTAGGAAAGAAGAAAGTGAAAAAAATTAATGACCTAAATATTCAACCCAAAAGTTAGAATTATAACAAGGAAAAGAATCTAAACATAAGGGAAAGAAAGGGTAACCAATAAAGAGCAAAAATGAATCACAAAACAGAATAATGGTAGAAACTGACACATTTAAAATAAATTTTGGTTCATTCATTCAAAAAACATTTATTGAATGATTTAGGCATAAGGGATTCAGAAATGATTCAAATGGATGAAAGTTTCTGTCTTATGGAAATTATATTCTTGTTGGGAGACAGACAATAAAAAAGATGAACAAATAAATAAATGATGTTATGCTAGATTATGATGTGTTTTAGGGAGAAAAAATAAAGCAGGGATGTTGGATACAGAAATTGCATAGGGGCTGTCAGGGAACATTTTAGAGGGAATGGCTAGGGAAGATCACAGAAGGTAATTAACTTCTGGTTCTTTTGAAAATGAATACAATTAGACACCTTTGGAAAAAGTGACCAAATATTTAAAAAGGACAGCAACAGTGCACATTGAAACAGTATTAGCACAGAAATAGATCAGAAGTATTTATACAGCAACGCAACAGAATTGATATATAGGAATGTGTATATTCACATCAAATGGTACTAAGTATATAAACAATATTAGGAATGTCTCAAATCACGTAAATATTTGCACAACATAATTTGACCAGAAAATCTTAAAAGAATTCAAGATACAACTTCATGCTATTAAATTCTAACATGTGGACAAAATAACACTCTTTAAGGAAAAAAATACCAAAACAGAAGCAAGAAGAAATAATGAATAAGTCTAAAATTATTAAAGAAACTGAGTCAGTGTTCAAAAACTGAACCCCAAATTCCCTTCTAGAAACGAATTCCACTAAGCTTTCATTAAACAGCTTGAAGTGTTGAATCGCGACCCCTCAAAAAAGATGTCCACATTAAATCACTGGAACCTGTGACTGTTACCTTATTTGGACAAAAAAACTTTGCATATAGAATTAAGTTAAGAATCTTAAGATGAAGAGATAACATTACATTTTCCAGGTGGGCCCTAAATCCAATAATGTGTCCTCATAAAAGATACTTAGAAAGGATGCGTACAGATGGAATAGGAAGAAGCAGTGTCATCATGGAAGTAGAAATTGGACTGATGCTTCTGCTAGCTACAAGAAGGGGCATAAGGCTAGAAACAGAATCCCCCTAGAGCAGTGGTTCTCAACCTTCCTAATGCCGCAGCCCTTTAATACAGTTCCTCATGCTATGGTGACCCCCAACCATAAAATCACTTTTATTGCTGCTTCATAATTGTTATTTTTGCTACTGTTATGAATCGTAAGGTAAATATCTGATATTAGGCGACCCCTGTGAAAGGGTCGTTCGACCTGCGACCCATAGGTTGAGAACCGCTGCCTTAGAACCTCTCCGGAGGAGGTGTGGCACTGCTGATACTCCTGTCACACATCTGGCCTCTTTAGAACCATAAACTTCCACTTCTATTTTAATCCACAAGTTTGTGGTAATTGATTACTCAGGTAATACACATGAAATTCCAAATATTATAAAAACTGTTCAAAATAATAGAAAAAAGGGAGGAAGCTTACAACTCATTTTATGGACAACTTAAATGCCAAAAAAGGGTAAATTTACTTATGAAAACAGATACATAAATGTCAGACAAGACTTAAGCATCCTGAATTAAACAACATGTATGAGAACAAATGCACTACACTTAAGAAGGGATAATCTTTAAAATGGAAGGCTGGTTTAACGGAAGAAAAACTATTAATCTCCATTGGCAACTTAAAGGATAAAATGAATTTTATACAATGCATTTGATGTGTCTATTAAGATATACATAAAATGCATTTTATAATATTCAGAACAGAGACACGATCAAATGAAATTATTAGAAAACTAGGAACAAAAGGAAAATACTATGACTTTTATTCTTTAACTAATTATTTATTTATTTTTGAGACAGAGTTTTACTCTGTCACCCCTGGGCAAAGTGCTGTGTCATCATAGTTTGCAGCAGCCTCAAACTCTTGGGCTTGAATAATCTTCTTGTCCCAGCCTCCCAAGTAGCTGGGATTACTGGCATATTACAATGCCTGGCTAGTTTTTCTACTTTTAGTAGAGATGGGGTCTTGCTCTTGCTCAGGCTGGTCTCAAACTCCTGATCTCAAGCAATCTACCCACCTCACGCTCCCAGAGTGCTGGGATTATAGATGAGAGCCATCAGGCGTGGCCAATACTATGACTTAAAAAAAAAAAAAGAATTAAAAACCTAGAGCAAATGTATTTAGTAATGAAATATCTTAAGGCCAAGAGTTTGATAAGGGGGAACAAGGGTGGTGGCCCATAGCTAATGACTGGCTGATAAGAGCAGAAGTGGGCTCCCTTAGGTAGGACGACTGTCACATGTCAGTCATGTTCAGAACTCCTTGTAGGGTCGGCTGTGGCTGGCCTTCGGTTCAACCCACATACTTGCCTAGCTGCTTCCCCTGCCCTCTTCTAATCACCTCACTCCCTTGCAAGTTTTAAATGAGAGGCATCCCTCAATAAATCACTTGGCCAAGGAACCACAACTCAGACTCTGCTTTTAGAGAGCCTAAACCAAGACACTGAACACAATTCAATATCAAATTCCCTGACTAGATTATTCCTAAGAGAAGACATTCCCTATCATTGCTATTCCCAAATCATTCTCACTTCCTCTGTGCTTAACCAGCTTTCCCAGAGAGTGATGTGTCACTTCATGGCATAGAATCTGACCTCTAAATTCTTCCCCAGTTCATAAACACTATGATTCAGTAATGTTAGATTATATGCTGTCTTTGAACTTTGAGAACTGCTAGAAGCCCAAGAGGCCATTTAATCCATCCCTCTTATTTTCAGATGAGGGAGGAGGGGGTGAGAAAAGGGAATGATTAGCCCAACCCAGAATTTCCTGTGCTCGCTCAGCTCCAGACACAGCAAAGGAAGATTAAAAGCAAAAACAAAAACTGGTTCCCTAAAGGGATAGATGTTCATTCCCTCGCTCACACAGAAGGTCAGTGGCACAACCCTGCCTCCCTGTCTAATCCTATAATGACAGATCCAGGTTCAGAAACTCACTCCTGAGGAAAGAAGTCTCACACTTGCAAGTAGATGCTGAGTTACCAAGCATCTCATTTTAAATGATAAAAATTTGTGACACAAAACTGTTCTTTCTCCACTTAGAACATGAATAATGGAATCAAATACTTAAATAATTCAGGTGAAAAATTATGACATTAACAACTATTGCATACTGAGTGTTTACTATGTCCTTGGCACATGATTCCTTTCAATCCTGTGAGGTGAATGTTATTATCATTTATTTTTTATTTTTATGAATATACAATACTTATACATATTTATGGGATACATGTGATATTTTGATACAGGCATAGAATGATAAAATATGGGCAATGATAAAATATGGGTAATTTGGATGGCTATTGCCTCAAATATTGATCATTTCTTTATGTTGAGAACACTCCAAGTCTTCTCTTCTAGCTATTTTGAAATTTGTGATAAATTATTATTAACTGCAGTCATCCTAACATGCTACTGAATACTATGTTCTCTTTCTTCTATCTAACTGTATCTATCTAACCAACTCCTCTTCATCCTCTTCATCCTCTCTCTGCCACTATTCTTTGCAGCCTCTTGGTAACCACTATTCTATTCACTACCCCCATGAGATCAAATTGTTTAGTTCCCACAGATGACTAAGAACATGTGACATTTGTCTTTTTGTGTCTTCTTTATTCCACTTAACAAAGTATTCTCCAGTTTTATCCATATTGCTGCAACTGATAGGATTTCATTCTTTTTTATGGCTGGATAATATTCCATTGTGTCTATGTACCACATTTCCTTTATCCACTCATGCCCTGATAGACACTTAGGCTGATTCCCTATCTTGACTGTTGTTAATAGTGCAGCAATAAACATGGCAGTGCAGATATTTCTCCGACATGCTTATTTCCTATCTTTTGAATAGACATAGTAGTGGATTTACTATAATATGGTAATTTTATTTTCAGTTTTTAGAAGAACTTCCAAACTGTTTTTCATGGTATCTATACTAATCTAGGTTCCTTTTTTTTTTTTTTAATTAAATCATAGCTGTGATTAATTAATCACATTAATCACATTAATGCAATCATGAGGTACAATGTGCTGGTTTTATATACAATTTGAAATATTTTCATCAAACTGGTTAACATAGCTTTCATGGTATTTTATTAGTTACTGTGTTCAGACATTCATATTCTGTATTTAGTAAGTTTCACCTGTAAACTGTTTTTCATGGTGTCTATACTAATCTACGTTCCTAATCTATGTTCCTACATAAATGTTCCCTTTCCTCCACTTCCTTGCCAGTATTTATTTTATTTGTTGTATTTTTTGATGATAGCCATTTTAACTGATGAGAGATAGTATCTCATTGTTGTTTTGTTTGCATTCCCATGACGATTAGTGATATTAAGCATATACGAGAAATGTCTATTCAGATCTTTTGCCTATTTTAAAATGAAATTATTCAGTTTTTTGCTACTGAGTTGTTTGAGTTCCTTATATATTCTGCTTATTAATACCTTGTCAGATGGGTTTGCAAATATTTGCCCCCATTTGTGGGTATCTTTTCACTTTGTTGTTTCCTTTATTGTGCAGAAACTTTTTAGTTTGATATATACCATTTGTCACTTTTTGATTTGGTTGCATGCACTTTTGAGGTCTTATTCAAGAAATCTTTTCCCAGAGTAATTTCCTGAAGTATCTCCTCAGTGTTTTCTTCTAGGAGTCCTCTTATCATCATTTTAATGGTGAGTCTAGTTGACGCTAAAACATCTTGACCACTTAACCCGAGCTCTTTACTCTAGAGGTGATGGTTCTTGAACTTGAGTTTGCAAAAAATCACTTGGAGTTCTTGTTTAATGTGCAAAACTCTTAGCTCACTCTTTGAGATTTGGATTCTATAGAGCTAAGATGGGGGGCAGAAGTGTTTTCTTAAAAAAAAAAAAAAAAGGTGATTTGAGTATAGATGGCCCCAGAATCACACTTTGAGGAATGATGAATTTCACTTCTTTGCCTCAGTTATCTGAATGTCTGAGTAGCTTCCCAATCTTAGGAATGGGGAAAGAAGCAACAATGTAATCTACCATGAAACCTAAGAAGACTTGCTGGCCCATCTATCTCCTTTGCATAGCACTATCTTTTAGGAATGCCTATAGCCATAGGACCAAAATATTTTAGAATTATTTTTCAGCCTAATGTTGAACTTCTCAATTGGATTTAACTTTAGGTCACTTGAGCCACACATTTAGTATGAATACTTACGTGGATACACTACCAAATTTTAAAAGTTGTAACTATATATACAAATACATATAATGACTTTAAAGTTGGTTGGGACATTAACCCTCTAGTCCAATCTTATTATTTTATAAACAAGACGTTACTTCGTTGGCCATAATAATTTATGGTAGTGATTGAAACAAGTAACTATTTCTCTTAACTACTAACTCTGTGCTTTAATCACATTTGGCTCTTTCTCCATAAAATATTTTTAGTACATATCCTAAAACCTTGCTAACATATAAGATTTTTAGTCAAATTAAACCATAAAAAAACAACTTAGTATGTTTGATTTTTCTTCAATTTTTGAAAGCTAAGTATTTGGGGGAAATTACCTGAGTCACCTACAGATCTAATCAGAAAATCAGTACCCATGTGTAAACACATGAGCTATAATTTCTTTACTGGCAGGCAGACTACTTTCAGAGGGAAGATTTCTATGCACAAATTCTACCTATGTTCATTTATCATTTACTGTTTGAAGTAAACTGTACTTTCTAAGAAACAGAAAACAGAATCAAGCATATCCAATTTGTAGCTTTGTGAAAGGTCAAGGTCACCACATGACACCTTCACGAGACAAAGAAGTCTTGGATCCTCAAGAATCCCACAAAGTAAGATGGCCCCCATGATGGAACCCAACACAACAGAAGACTGAGGCTCTAATCTTGTGATAAGTCATAGAAGTCATGGAAAGAATATGAAAAAGTGCTCAAATAAAACCAACTATTGAGGCAGCAGCCATGGCTCAAAGGAGTAGGGCGCTGGCCCCATATACCGAAGGTGGTAGGTTCAAACCCAGCCCCAGTCAAAAACTGCAAACAAACAAACAAAGAAATAAACCAACTGATGAGTCATGTTTTAAAAAACAATAACCAAACAAAGTCAAGAACTCCTGTTCTCAAAAGCTGTTTCAGGAAACTCTGAGATGATCTATGTCTACATGACTAAGACAAAATGTTAATGCTGAACAAAAATGTTCTATCTAGATGAGTTGAATCTTGCCTATTATAGTGAAAATGGAGGTGGGAGATCAGAGGAAGGTGAGGAGTAAATCACAGGATTTAAACAAATGGTGACAAGGCCAGGTGCCCAGGGACAGACAGATTACTAAGAAATTTATGATATGGTAATTTCAATTCTGAGTCATGTCAGTGATTTATCTTCAAGTTCCAATGCATCCTGGACATCTCCTAGTCAAAATACAACCATTTGGAACATTTAATATCCTTCAAAAGAATGTAAAACAAGCATGTGAATATAACAAATTGTTTTAAATCCAATGGAGTTTTTCCCTTTATATCTTTTCCTTACACAATCTCTTTAGGTTCCATGCTTTCCAAGGACTTCAGAAAACCCCAGCATGTATTATTTATTATCAGGGATTCATCAGGGGAACTGATTTGCTAGCCTTGGGTGAGGCTATGTCTGAGGCCAATTCCAAGAATTTCCTAACTTAGGGCTTAATCTTTGGAATAAGATCTGGGACCTACACCCCGATAATTCCTATCCTAGATACAGAATTTGGGGGCTTATTTACTAATGTTATCTTCAAACTATTTAAAAGGATAATTGAGCTATAGGAAAAAAAGATCCCATTCTCTCTATATTGACTGTCAAGACCCACAGTGGAGACTTCAGAGTAAAGTCAAAGTCAATTTTGGCCTTTCCCTCCCCACTCTACCTCCATACCTGTCTATCTCACTTTGGAACTACGTACTTCATAGACCTGGCCCTTCTTCTCCCTCCTCTCTCTGGCACCCAGATCATGGTCCTAACATGTCTCCACTTCCATTTGGCCTCCATGATGACACAGAGTTAAGCTCTTGGAAAACAAGTACGATTGTGCCATATTTATAGATGCTCACATGACAGGGCTTAAATCTCGTTTACTGTAACATTAAAAAAACTTTACATTCTGGGCAACTACATACCTGTGGGCCAAATGTGGCCTACCCACTCCTTTTGTTACATTTTATTGGGATACAGTCACACCCATTCATTTGTATATCATCTATAACAGCTTTCACACCACAAAGGTAGAGCAGAGTTAATTTTTCCCAAATCAGAAACATTTACTCCTTTTACCAAAGGAGTTTACCAGCCTTGATCTAGGCCTCTATTCACTTTTTCGGTCTCCTTTGCTGTGTGTCCTCAATGTAAATTCATCATACTCCAAAATGAGACTTTTAAGATTATTTACTTCTGAACACACTATTCAGTCTTTCTTGAAAGCCATATCACATTGCTAAAACTGAACCCCCTTTCTTTCTTTAAGACTCAGCCCAAATATCATCCTTTCTGTGAATCCTTCCCTGAGTCTCTGCAGGCGGATTAGCCCCTCCCCACGCTCTGTTACAGCATTTAACATGTCATGTGTCACTCATCATGATCCCTGATTAGCCTGTGAGCTCTTGGAGAGTAGGTGTCTGCATTTTTGTGTTCCAGATATCTTGCAGAGTACCTGACTTACCTATGTATTCATTGAGTGTTTAGCAAATGAATGATCTGCAGACCATGCATGTGAATTTGGAACACTGGCCATGTGTGTGTTAAGTTATATTTTACTAATTTAATTAGCTTAGCCATCTCATAGAAAAAAATGTTACTTGCTCACAGGGGGAAGGGGCTAAGAGATAGTGCTCAAAATAATTTGCAATCTATCTCTACTATAGAAAAATAAAAATAGTCAAAGCAAAAGGGAATAGTCTATGTTTATACCTTAAGAATAGTGTATTCATATAAATGAGCTGTCAAGAAAAAAATATGGATGTCCGTAAAACAGAATCTATTTAATTACTTTGCTTTTTTCCAATCTAAAGGAAGAAAGAGCAATTGCCAGAGTTGAGTTTTAATTAAGGCTATACACTGCTTTCCCTTTCCTTTTCCTTAATACAAATCCACATACCAAGTAGGGATTTATTGACTAGAATCATAAATTCTACTTTTCAAATAACATACCAAAAAAATCCCTCCCTCGGCCTTTTGTAGATCTCTGTATTGACAAATTGACACATTTAATATTAGATCAGTCTTAGGCCAAAATGTAATTCCAAGTATCTACAGTGCATAGTTACCAAAAAGATGTTGGAAAAGGTAGAATTAAACTTGTGACATTAGCCAATTTTTTCTTTCATGTATGTTTCCTAACCCTTTCCAACATTGAACCAAGTACATTTCTGAAGCCACAAAATAATTACTTTTTATTGAATAGGTTGGAAAAAACACTACAATAAAATGTTCAGTTCATACCACTGAGATTGAATAATTTTTTTGTTATCTACTGTATATGGAAATGATTCTGTTTTTATCTTTGAAAGAGCACTTGTCCAATAGTTTCTTGAAAAGCTAAGGTATATTGAAAAATAAGTATAAGCAAAATGGTAGCAGTTTCCACAGATTCCTGTTAGAAAAAACTCTGCTGAAGTTTAAACACACATGAGGGTCACCCCTGCTTGGTCCTCACAGCAGGACACAGCTTGCTTCCCTAGTTCAGTGTCTGAACATCCCCATAGTCACTTTTGCTGCTCTAGCTGGGGTGGGGGTGATGAGTCAAACAGTATTCCACTATGTCTTTGGCACCATCAGACCATGACCCATTTTGTGTGATGGCAGGACTTATATGAGGCCACCATCATTGAAAATCAAGTTCGCATCCTGGAGTTCCTAGTGATTAAGTGATTTACAATTAGAAGATCTGACCTTGAGTCAAGTTTTAAAAATCATTTCTGAACTGTTGTGTTGTCATCTGAGCAATGGAAGGGATAACCAATTACAAAGATGAATTAATGAGTTAAAGGTAAAAAGCAGCCCATAAAGCTAGAGGAAATATAGATGAAATAAAAAAAAATCCTTGGTTGGTGAAAGCTTTTCTAAATGGGAAAATAAAGGAGAAAGCAGAGAAGGAAAGATTGGTGACTCCTCCTCCAAGGGTTTAGAAAGAAAGTTCTCAAACAGAATTGAGTGAGCTGTGTGGGACGTTAAAAGTAGTTATTCTTGGGAAGCCCGCACACTGTACTCCAAGCCTGAATCATTGTACACAGTTATGACTCAATAAAAAATAATTAAAAAAAAAAAGTAGTTATTCTTTTTCTGTGTTTGAATAATGATTTGATATGATTTTACTATGATTTGAATGTCCCCTCCAAACTCATGTTCAAATTTAATCCCCAATGTGGCAGTGTTGAGCATTTAAGAAGTGACCAGATCTTGAGAGATGGATTAATCTTGGTGGCTTTATAAGAAGAGGGAGAAAAACCTATGCTAGAATGTTAGTGCACACAAGTCCCTCTATGTGATGCTCTACACCACCCCAGGACTCTTCAGATTCTCCCCACCAGCAAGATGGCCCTCATCACATGCACACTTCAACCCTGGACTTCCCAGCCTCCACAATTATAAGAAATAAAATTCATTGCTTACAAATTACCAGTTTGGGGCATTCTATTGAAAGCAATAGAAAATAGACTGAAAGATTCGTCAATAAGGAAGGGCCTTAAGATTCCTAATGGATATAGACTGGTTTTCCTAATGTCCCAATTACTTCTATTTTATTTTTTGAAATTTAAGATTAATAGATGGATACAAATGATTAGGTTACATTGTTTGTGTTTGTTAGGTAAAAATCCCAGTTGTAGTTGAGCGCTTCCTTCAGGAGGTGTGTTATATACCCCTACAATCCTACAATGCACCTGTTAGGTGAGAGCACACAAATGCCCCATCCCCCTCCTCTCCTACTTGAATCTAATTGTGGTGTTTTTTTTTTTTTTCCTGTGGTATGGGCTTGTAGTTGTTCATCTACTAGCTTCATATTAGTATTGAGCACATTAGATGCTTGCTTTTCTCCTCTTATGACACTTTGCTTAGTAGCATGATCCCCAACTCCATCCAGGTAAATACAAAAGATGTAATGTCTCCATCTTTCTTTATGGCCGAGTGGTATTCCATGATATACATATACCATAGCTTATTTATCCACTTGTGAGTTGATGGGTACTTGGGTTGTTTCCATAGTTTCCAGACCAATATCATTAATTCTCACTGGAATCAGGTGATATGTCAAGGTGGTTTTGGTTTGTGTTTCTATGGTGATTACGGACAATGAGCATTTTTTTATTGGCCCTTGGTCTTGGGAGAAGGTTCTTTTCATGTCTTTTGCCCAAGAATAAATGGGGTTGTTTCTCTTTTCTTGTTGATTAGTTTGGATTCTCTGTAGATTCCAGTTATTAGACCTTTGTCAGATTCATAGTATGCAAGCATCTTCCCCCATTCTGAAGGTTGTCTGTTTGTTTTAGTTGTGCCTTTACCTGCCTTTAGCTTGATCATACCACATTTACTTATTTTTGGTGTTGCTATAATTGCCAATGGGGACTTCATAAAATCTCTTCCCAGGTCAATATCATCAAGAGTTTTTCCCACACTTTCTTCTAGAGTTTTATTATTTTATGTCTTAGACTTAAATCTTTTATCCTACATGAGTCGATTTTTCTAAGCATGAGAGGTGCGGTCCAGTTTCTTTTACATGTGGTTAACTAGTCCTCCAAGCACCATTTACAAAAGAACCATTTGGAAAATTAGTGAAACAAAAAGTTGGTTTTTGAAAAATTAATGAAATCAATAAGCCATTGGCTAGATTAACTAGAAAAGCAAGATCTCTAATAATCTCAATCAGAAAAGAAAAAGGAGAATAACAACAGATACCACAGAGATACAAAAGATCATTACTGATTACTATAAAAAAACTCTATGCCCAGAAATTTTAAAATGTGAAAGAAATGGACCAATACTTGGAATCACATCACCTCCTAAACTCAATGAGAAAGGATTAGAACTCTTAAACAGGCCAATATCAACCACCAAAATTGCAACAACAATAAGATACCTTCTAACAAAAAACCAATCATGATCCGGATGGTTTGACACCAAAATTTACCAAACCTTCAAAGAAGAGCTCATACCTACATTGCAGAATCTATTCCAAAGCACTGAGATGGAAGGGGCCCTCCCAACTCCTTCTATGAAGAAAATATCACCTTGATGCCAAAAGTAGGAAAGGATCAAAAAAAAAAAAAAAAGAAAAGAAAAGAAAACAAAAACAAAAATCTACAGACCAATATTATTAATGAACATCAATGCAAAAATTCTCAACAAAATCCCAGCAAATGGACACACCTACACATTAAAAAAATTGTATATCACAATCAGGTAGACTTTATTCCAGGGAAGAAAGGTTGTTTCAACATAGGTAAATCCATAAATGTAATCTACTATACAAATAGAAGCAAAAAAATAAAAAAGACCATATGATTCTCTTAATAGATGCAGAAAAAGCATTCGACAAAATTCAGCATTGTTTCTGACAAGAACATTTGAGAAAATAGGCATAGATGAGACATTTCTTAAACAAATAGAAGCCATCTGTGACAAATCCACAGCCAATATCATATTAAATGAAGTAAAACTGAAAAAGATTTCTACTTAGAGCTGGAATCACGCAAGGATGTCCACTATCACCAATACTATTCAACATAGTGCCGGGAAGTTCTAGTGCATGCAATCAGGCAAAAGAAGGATATCAAAGTATTCAAATGGGGACACAGGAGGTCAAACTCTTACTCTTTGCTGATAATATGATCTTAGAAAAATCCAGGGACTCAACCAGAAGACTCCTGGAAGTGATCAAGAAATACAGTAACATCTCAGGATATAAAATCAATGTCCACAAATCAGTAACCTTCACCTCCGCCTATAACACTCAAGCTGAAAATCAAATCAAATCATCATCCTTCACAAGAAAGAAAGTGAAATATCTGGGAATATGTCTAACAAAGAACATGATGGATCTCTACAGAGAGAACTAAGAAACCCTGAGAAAAGCAATTGCAGAAGACATTAACAAATGGAAGGACATACCATGCTCATGGTTGGGAAGAATCAACATTGTTAAAACGTCCATACTACCCAAAGTGATCTACAGATTTAATGCAATCACTATTAAAGCATCAACGTCACACTTTGAGAACTTGAAAAAACAGTTCTTCATTTCATATTGAACCAGAAAAAAAACCAAACAGCCAACTTAATTCTAAGAAATAAAAACAAATCTGGAGGCAACATGTTACATGACTTCAGATTATACTACAAGTCTATAGTAATCAAAACAGCGTGGTACTGGCACAAAAACAGAAACATAAATATATGGAATAGAATAAAGAACCTAGAAATGAAACCAGCCACATATCACCATCTGATCTTCAATAAACAAAACAAAAAGTATGCACTGGGGAAAAGAATCTCAATTACTTTTCAATATCTCCACTACAGACTACATTTTCCCCATGTGTAGTGCTTGTAGCTATACTACAGAAATACATATTTTCCTTATTTGTCTTTCTTCATTTATGAATGCCAGACACTTGGAAAAGACATGCAAGTACTTAAAATATTATGGAAACTCAGATAATCTAGAATGATAAAAATCCATGACTATGAAAGTGAAGTTACAGACTTTTTAAGCCAAGTTCAAGGGCAAATGACAAACTGTGGGAAAATATTGGCAGCATTTATAACAAATGCTCAATGTGCTTAACATACAATAAACATTCCAGGCAGTGAGAAAAATATTGGCATATTTATAGAGACATCATCAAAGACATGAACAGATAATTCACAAAAGCAGAAACAGAAATAACAATACATATACAAATTAAACTTTATCATTGATTAAGGAGAAAATTCAAGAGAAGGTATTATCCATTTATAACAATGATTCTCAAACCTGGCTGTCTTTTGCAATCCTTTGAGGAGTTCTTAAAAAACACGAATGTTTGAGCTTCATCTCTCAAAGATTCAGACTTAGGAGATCAGAATTGGAAGCAAGAAACTGTTTGACAATTTGAAAAATATAGACTCATAATAAGAGTACTTTTTGCCCTTACCCTTAAGTGGTTTCAAAGCCTGCTGCTGTTCACATTGTTCTATGACTTCCAAATTTTGGACTTTCCATAATAATTGCGATGTAAGTGGTATATTTTATTTGTTCAGTTATTTGTAACTTTTTCTTTCTATTGCTTTCACACATAAATAACATCCCTGGTTTAGACACATAAGCTTTCCTTTTTAAAACTTTGTAGGCACTTCTCGATTGCATTTTGTTTTGCTTTGTGTGTTTTCCCCTCCCTCTATTTCTTTCTTCTTTCCTCCCTCCCTTCTTTCTATTCTTTATTCATCCTTAAAGACAGAAAATGTTCTTCAGGGCTAGTTTCTCATCACCTCTGAGAGTTAAGTCCTTAGATCTCCTTGGACTTTGTTGCTGTCCACTTGAAGGCTGGCAGCTCCTGCATCTCAGTCTTGTTTGCTGTGCAATGCCCTTGCTGAACTGGCCATGCACAGCCTTCTACTAGTCTGGGTGTGTTCCGATGAACCCTGATCTGCTGCTTGCCTTTTTGACGTGACATGGAGAATCAGTCACAGTTTGCAATAACACCCAGCACTCATAAACCTCTTTCTGTCTTCACTCCTGTCTAGGCTGTCTTTCCTTAGATAACTAGCAGCTCTTCCTTCCTGGGGTTTTTCCACCTTTGAGTTACTGTGAGTAAATGTATGTAAAGAAAACAGCGGCAGGGGCAGGGAAGAGTAGGATGCTAGACTTGGAAGTCTATGTTTTATTGAGTTGCACCCACCTATCTTCCAGGCAGGGCAGGTGTGATCACAACCTTGGTAGCCAGTACCTGGAATACTTGGTTTGCGATGTGTAGTCCTGTGATGTGCCTCTCAATCCGTTTCCATCAATGACTCAGTTAATGTAAATTCCCAAACTATGGCAAATGTAGTTGATAGTTCTATCACCAGTTTCTATCTTTTAATGTATTTTTTTTGAAGTCCTTTAATAGGAAATTGGAAGAAGACATACTGGCACATCCAGTTTACCACTATGACAACTCAGAAGTAGAAAGTCATAAGTACATTTTCCAAAATCTCCCACTCAGGATATTACAAGTATCAGAGTTTAAAAGTCTGTAATGAATAAAGACAGAAAATGGGCTAATTGAAGGTGGTACAAGGGAATTAAAAACCCTAATTTTACAAAGACGTAGGCACTTTATTTTATTGTACCCCCTGAAGGTAAGCAGAATGTAATTGGGGAATAACTTCCGTTAACAAATGGTGATAGCTGAGACATTTTAAATTGGGTTAGGAATTTGGAAATACGTTACAAAATATAAGATCCTCAGCATACTTACAAAACTATAGGACCCAAGGTTTGATTATTTGTAGCTATGTTATTTGCACGTATGCATAATTTGTATACAAATTACTACGGACTAGAGCTGGGAGATGAATGTGGTAGGGCCCAGAGGAGGTCTGGATTCTGAAAGTTACCAGCAAGGGAAAAACTGCCGTACTGTGCGCCAACACCCAGTGCAGATCCAGTCACTAGGCCTCAATAAAACACCATCACCCTAGAGAAGGTTGAAGGAGGACATTTGAACTGGGAGGGAATGAATGAACAGCCAGGGTTCCTGCTCACAGATTGAGTAGATCAGGTGAAAAGAGAGATATCAAATACTGCAGAGTGATTTCAGGGTGGCCAACACAAGTTCATTCTCATCCTCTCTGTCCGTATACACCACACATGCGCACACACACACAGGTAGGAATGTTTGTAAAAACCACGGGTTATGCTCTATTCATAGGCTTAGGATCTTAGGGAGAAGCACAATTGTCAAAGGCAGATCCAACCATTACAAGGTGACTTGGGGAAGGACAGTCCTGGGAGCCAGGGCAGAATCCCAAGCTGTCTGGATATCTGGACACGTTTGGTTGCTGCACTCCTGATGCATTTTCTGCAGCACTCTATGACTGCATAGTACATGGTAAGTGTTCTCTTCACCTTGTCTGTCTTAGGCTTTCCAACTTGTGTATGAAATTGGCCGTGGAAGTCCTACACTCCCTTTTGTGCTGCTAGCTGACTTCAATAAAAGAATAAGGAAGTACAACAGGAAATAGGCTGCACATAGAAATAAAGAACACACCCCTTTTTTGCGTCACCTCCAATGAACCTTTAAGGGATCGTGTGGCAACAATTCAATAACTGATGATTCTGTCTTAAAATACAAGAACTGATGTCATTACCCAGCAATTTGCAAGACCTAAAATGGGTCCTTGGGAGCACAGTGTGCAATACAATGTGGTGGCCATCTCAGGATCAATCTTTACTTTTTACTTTTCCTTTAATTTTCCAGAGGAAAATATCCAACTACCATTTCTCAAAGGGCAGATGAAGTAGAAAGCACATTATAGTATTTCATTTAATGTTCAAAAGAGCAGTTTTGAAATGTTGGGAATATTATTATTTTAAAGATATGTGAGGCTTACTAAAGTTAAGTATTGCCAAAGGTCACACATTTGTCAACGGATGGGGTCAAGATTTGAACCCAGAGGTCACCTCACACTGAAATCCAAGTTCTGAACTACTTTGCCATAGTACTAGCAGCAGAATTACAAGGTGAACATCAATGTTAGTCAGCTCAGATGACAAAAGGAGCTACCTGGAAGTATACAGAGGACTGTAGCCTTGCAGAAGGAGAAAACCTAACACTGTGGCTCCTAGGGTGACACTAGCAGGTAAACAATTGAAGGTGGCAATGTCAAGTTCAGAATGTGGGGTCTTTGATGTTGCCAGATTGCCTACTGTGGGACCGAGGGTCTGTAAGTGAGCTTATCATGCTACTGTGTCATCCTGACAACTTCCAGCAAACCAAACATGTATGGACTCCTACTTTCCTCAACTTCTCTTCTTCATCCACTCCTGGGGCTCTGAGTGCAGCTTATATCTTGGGCTCAGCTCTTTTTGTTCTCTCCTCCTGCTGCGAAACTGGTCCCTTGATTTACTCTCAATCCTGCATATTCCTGCTCTCTTAAGGACCTCTCCATGACCTCTTTTGCTTTTGCTCCTATTTGACGTTTGCTAAGACCTGGCTTTCTGCTTATTACTCCCTCACCCATGCTGACAGCTGGAAAGGAGCCCATTCTGTGGCATAGGAAGAAGATTGTCTCAGGAAGCCAATTGGGTGCAATAGGAAGATTTTCCTAGTAGTCAAGCCTATCAAATGATGGGATGTTCTGCCTGGGAAGGTAGTCATGAGATCTGCCCTTAGCTGGAACACTGCAGGTCTTATGTCAGAGACCTATGGGCAACCATGAGTTAGTTCTGAAAGCCACAGTTCAGAAGTGACATTTGTGTACATATGTCATTGGAAAAAGCAAGTCACATGGCCACACCTGAGTTTAAGAGAATAGAGATGTGTAGTCTGCCAGCAAGGAGGGGCCCAAGTCCTATGCCAGGCCTTTGGTGTCAAAGGGACAGGGAAGGATACAAGGCAGTGAATCTCTATGACAGTGACAGGATCTACCAAAATGTCCAGGCCAGAATAGAGGCTATAAGAGTGCGACCTGACTGTATTGCCACAAAAGTTGGAAAATTTCCTTCTAGCCTCGAGATTCTGTGCTGTGTAAGGGACTCCCAATATTTTATAGGAGAGGATTACTTTCTGAAATATTGAGGCAGTGGGGTGAGGGCTTGGAGTGACTAGTGACAGTGAAGATTCTGGGGCAGGTGATAGCAACTTCCCAGTATGTCCTTTCCTGCAGACATTACTGCCCAACAGGAAGACAGTGTGAAACACACGTGCAATTTTAAATCATCTAATAGTCACATTTACAAAGGTTAAGAAAGCCACCAGTAATAGTCATTTTAATAACTTACTTAACCCCACATATTTAAAATATTATCATTTCAACATAAAGTCAATGTTAAATAAAAATTATTAATTAAATAGTCTATATTCTTTTTTTCACACTAAATCTTTTGGAATCTGTGCATAATTTTGCACTTAGAACTCAATATAGAGGAGCCACATTTTATATGCTGAATAGGCACATGATGTGGCCAGCGCTTACAGTATTGCACAGGATAAATTGGAAAGTGGAAGTGGAAGATAGGAAGTTTGAGGCATCAGACAGAGACTGGGTTTGGGGTCTCTGGGTAGGGTGGGGATGGCCCTTTAGCTACTGCTAGTGAGCAGAGATGGGGAGAAGCAGCTAGAGGTTTCAGCAGCCTCACCACCACAGAAGCCCCGATGTAGTGCAGTGGTTAAGATTGTCCTTTGGGTTTAGATAGACAATTGGAGATCCACTTGATTTGAAACCAGCTATGCCACCCACTAGCTCTGTGGTCTAGGGTAAGTTACTTTTTTAAGTGTTTTCTTATTGTAAAACAAACAAACAAAAAAGGCGAATTTTACTTCCCTTAGATGATGTACATGAAGATTGTTGATAGCATACATGTGTTGCCTGACTCATAACAGATACCTACTAAATAGTTATCAATGATAAAATTTGTATTATTATTTTGTGAAGGAGGAGGAGAGCAGAAGGACAAAGATCATTATCACAGGGAGGGGAGAATGTTCACATCAGCCACTGAGCAGGGTCAGAGTTTATCGACAGAGAGTAGATACCAATTTCTCAGGCAGAGAACTCTAGTCTGCACGGCATTTCTCCACTGTTCACCCCATGGTCCTTCTAAATCATTGTCTGGTTCTAAAACCTTTCAATTCAACTTCCTCCATCTAACACACTCTCTGCTTCAGTACATAGTACTCTTAGTGGGAAAGGCTTTGAGTTTCACATTTGAAAGGGTTTGGAGAAAGTGTTTAGGTCATCAATGAAAATTAGGTCTTGCATTCTGGAGGAAATTTGACTCACAATGGCATCACCAGATCTGACTACTGTTTCTGGCAGCCTAATGGACATTTATCATGGAGTGTTGTCTTGAGAAAAGTGAGCCATTTTTTTCTGGCCAAATTCGGCATGCTGGGCAACCACAGAAATTGAGATCCTTTCCTAATGTTACATTTGCAGCATCATCTTCAAGGGTCCAGGATTGAGCCTAAGAAATATATCCCTAGACAAGAGAGCATATCCCTAAATTTATGTACCTCATCAGTACGATTGGAAGAGAAAGGAGGTTGGGGGGTTAAAATGCAACTGAAAGCCAGCCCTTCTTCTTTGGCTCTGTCTTAAGAAATTCTTCCCCTAAGTCTTCCCATGAGCTAGCCAGACCTCAAGTCCTTTGTAATACGAGTGTCTTGGGAGCAAGCACACACTGACTTCAAAACTGTTATCAGCACCTTTCCTGGGATCAAAATACAAGCAATATGGATTATACTTCTTGGATGCCAAGTTTGAGAAGGCTCACAATACACTAATTTTCCAGGACAACAAGTGTCTCAACGTTAATCCTTGATCTTGCAGCAACACAAAGAGTTACGTCCTCTGGCCCAGCCAAGAAGCCCTGTTTTCTTAGCAACTGGCACCATTAGCCTCAGAAGGGGATAAGCAACCATTGGAATTTTCAAATGGCGAATTTCCCAGAAATGCATTCTTCTTTCCTGAGAGCAGCACAGATTGGCTGGCTTAAATGAGGTACCTGGGGTGATATCCTGGTACCCAACATATAGCAAAAATATTTCCTGGGTGTTTCATAATAAGGATCATTTATAATTTTAATTTGATGTATACTTTTAGCAATTTTTCCATCAGGGAAAAACACATTTTTCTAGCAGTCAGTAACTAAAAATCATTGTAACTGTCTTAGAATCAAATACAGATGTATACAATTGAGATAGATCACAAAAATAGAGTTTTTCACTCTATTTGATCTTGCTATTTTACATGAGTAAGAAAACAGATGAATCTTTTATGAACTTCACTTTCATCATGAATAATATTGTGTATGACAGTTAAACATACTCTTAATTATTTACTACATTTTTTCCCTGTTAATTTCTGGGCTCTTAAAAATAAATCGAGGTTTTTGTGGAGGAAAGGGTTGATTTGGCATGAACATACCTTTCAGCTTTTCTATGCAATCTATTTATTTCAAGGACATTTACGTATAGGATCTAAATTCTCCATTTCCTTTGCACTGCAGTTTAATGAAACCCCAGCATTTTTCCTGCTCCAAAAATGCCAAATGTAGTTAAGAATGCCTTGATAATATGCTATTGCTAAAAACTATTTATATTCATAGATTCCTGACAGTTTACTGCTTTTTGACATGGCATCTCTCATTGTAGAGCCTTGGCCAATATATGTGTGTATATGTATATATGTATATATACATCACATATATTTATATTACATAATTAACACTTACAAATCTTTTACTTCATTTTGGTCTCCAATTGCTACCAAACATATCTGTACTCTCAAAAACACAAATATGTAAAATACTTACTATCAGGATACAATTCTAGATATGTGTCTATAAATCATCTTTAAGTGGCTATGAATATTTTAGAAGCTAAGAATAATGTATAGGAAAGCAGGATGCTCTAAAGTTCAACCCATGTCAGTTTCACGTTTGGTTGCCTCTTTATGAAATAACTCATTACCATCAAGTATGAAATTCAAAGCCAGACAGAACTAGTTGCTTCTGTGAAGTCAATGTGGACATGTGTATGGGTGTGTCTTTGTGTATTTTAAGTGAAAGAAAGCTGACCAGAGATATTTTAAGGGAAGAGATCATCACATTCCATTTGGTGGAGTAACATGAAGTGTCTTACATAAGCAAATACACAGCAACCTTTTTTCTTCATTACAATGTGGGCCAGAGAAGGTGAGTATGGCTGCCAGGGTGTGAAAGATGTGGTGGCCTTCCAGTAAGAAGGAAGTGAGGTAGGAGGGAAGGATAGTGGATGAGCAATCCCGAAGCCTCCTGAGTCACTGTATAACTTTGTCGCTGTGTGTATTTGTGGTATCTTTCCCAGCTGGACAGATAACAAGAAGGCATTTCTTCGGCTAGGCATAGTTAAACACTGTTTATGTATTTTTTGGGGAAACCAGGACCATGACAGGTGTGCCCGCATTTCACCACAAGCTCACCCTGCTTTCCCCCAGCCTGTGTTTAAGCTGAGAGTGGAGTTCCTTATGGGGATGGTCATTGCTCAACATCTTTGGCCTCATTTTAAAAGATAACACACCATAATGCTGTGCTCCTTCTTGCAACAGCAAGTATGTGAGCAGCCTAAAAAGAGAGAATGAATTAAAATGCTGTAAATTATGCTTGAGGCTATGACATTCCTCCCCAAGTAATTGTGAGAGGGAGAATTGTCTCCAGTTTTTCTGGTTCCTGATAGTTTACATGGGAAGTGGGAAGAGCGTACTATACTTACGTCTCAAGTTCTTGGTCTTCCGGGCCCCTAATAAAGCCTGCAGGCTGTGCCTGGTATTTGGAAAGCTGCCTGAATGCCTTTACAGCCACCATCTTGCTGTCAAGAGGGAGTTAAGTCAGAGGGTGTCCTTAGTGATAGAAATAATCCTCTCTTTTTCTTAACCTCTTTTGCTTATTAGAATAGAGGAATTTAGAGCTCGCTGGGGAATCATTTATTTTGCAGTGCCAGCCATGAAGGCATGAGATCACACAAAGAGTTAATATAAGAATTCTTTTGTTTACCACTTTAATCATTATTTCAAATTTTTAGTTATTATGGGTCCATTTATAGTTATTTATACGTATAGGGTACATGAGATGTTTTGATACAGGCATGCAATGTACAAATGTGAATTAATGAATCAGGATAATCAGGGTATCCATCACCTAAGGCATTGACTAGGTACAAAAATACAACTAGTTAGATACAATGAACAATATTTAATAACACAACAAGGTGACTTATAATCAAAAAGATGTTAGGTTGTAATTTAAAATACATCTAAATATACCTAACTAAGAGAGCGGAACTGGAATGCTCCCAACACAAAGAAATGTTAATGTAAGAACTTTGGACTGTGGTTCCCATCATATCTGAGGTCTTCACACATCTACTGAGTCAAAACAAGAAGAGAAGGGAAGGTGGGTAACCAGTGGATAGTGCGGAGCCGGGGAGCTAAAATAACCACATTTGTTCTTTAATAAATCTGTCACCTTGAGAGGCTCCCTTGACCTCTTGCCCCAGTCACCGGAGGGAAAGAAATGCTAGGCACAGCTGAAATAGGAGATGCAACACGTCTGGTACATTGTCTCTGGCAAATGGATTATAGGAAACATTGATGCTTTCTGATGTCATTTTAGCCGCGTTTGGGGACAGTCTGGAGTTGAGGGGTGGACCTTGGCAGATTACACGTGTATCAGAGTTCAGAGGTTTATTTGTTCTTGCAGAGATTCCAAATACTCTTGAATGTGGCACAGAAAATGAATTAAGCGAGAACAGGGCAGCTACAGGTACTTACAGACGTGAGGAGACTTAATAAAGCTTCTGCTGAGATGAAAGGACCTTAAATTCCATTAGCAGTATCCTTGGGACACACGGACACACACACAAACACACACACACATGGACATCGTGAAAGGGCTGTCACTGGAGCAATCCTCTACAAAGATCTTCCCTCTAATTGAAATTAATGATGCCTCCAGCAGCCTAAATTGAGCCCCCAGACCGCCCACCTACGCAAATTCAACAGGCAGGACCCAGCTCTTAGCTGGGGAATTTGGTTTCCATCTGGCCTCCCATTTTGGGAGTCTCTGCTTATTCATGTTAGGGCGTCTCCCCTAAATAAATCAAATTTACCTCTAAGAATGTTTGCCTGAGACTAGACAGGGCCAGCCTGTAGGAAAATTTGGAAATTGTTAGAGCTTATGTTCGGCAAGTCTCAAAATTTCTCCTGCAGGGACTATGTTTTCTGAACCAAAAGATTTTTTTGTTTGTTTGGATTTTTGCAACTGCCAGGTGCAAAAGATCGTCTAGAAGATGTATTTTTTGTTGTTGTTTTTGTAAAGCAACAAATATTTATTTAATCACAGACACTTAGAGTTCAAAAGGTTCTTAGAGACAAGCCTTTGTCGGGAATGAAATCTTGTTTTGCTCTGTGTTTTGGTTTGTTCAACAGATCTCGTTCCTCCAGCACTCGGTTCTCAAACTGGTGACACATTGAAATCAGTTGGGAGATCTTATAATTACCAAATAACTGAGAGAATCTCATTTAATTGGTCTAGGGGAGAAAGCCTGGTTCTAGTATACAGCAATGTTTGAGAAGCACTGTTCTCGTAGGATCTTAGTACATCTATCCATCCACATACACACACGCACACACAGTAATTGCACTATTAGCGGGAAATTTCAAAGCAACGCTCATATAACTGCCTAGATGGAATTGAAAGAAGACTTTATCTCAATGCTAAAACAGTAAACATCTAAACAGTCTTATGGAGACAGAATTCATTCAATATTTGAAATTGGATCTGACCGGCCAGGTGAGTTTTACTCATCTCCCACAGCTGGGTACTACTCAATGATCTTGTTTCTCCCCGCCCCCACCTCAGCTCAGATGGGAAATATAGTATTAAGTATATCTCCTCCTGGGAAAAACTGCATTTTAGGATCATCCAAGGAGGACCAAGGTTTGGGGACAACTGTAGGTAGTGACTGTAGGTAGTCACTCTTTCCTGGTTGGCTAAGTACTAGGAAAGGAAAACCCATCTAGCTTTTCCTAGTCAATTTTTCCCTCCTAGACAGTTAGCCTGAGCCCTCTGCAGAAAACAAACAAACAAATACAAACTTTCCCTATTAAACAGTTAATCCACTGCCTTGAATAAGCAGACAGCAGAATTTCTGTACCATTCCTACTTATAAACAGAGATGCAACATTCTCCCACGATCTCATCTAATATTTCAATTGAAAGCAAGAGGAAAATGAAGCTAAGAGACAGTTACTTGGGTTTTTGGTGGTGAATGGAGAGAACAGGTTACTGAGTGATTAGAAAAGTGACCACATGTGTTTTCTCCCAACACACCACCCCCAAACCTTCTCTTTACAAGGCTTCAAGTATGGTTCTTCTTAGAATCTTAAATTTTCCTTGTCAGATACTATTTGGGTTAAGCCATTGAAGGTATCTGCCAAAAGACAAATCTAGGAGCAGCACTTGCTGTGAATCTCAGTAGCATCAGGGGATGGGGTGAGACCCTGCTTGGGGCTGGGGTGGGAGTGCTCACTTGTACTACACCTCCCCTTCCCACCTGAGCTGAAATCACTGGGGCAGTAAAGGATTTTGTTGCTAATGGAAACTTATTATGCATTTCATATGCAAGGTGTAAAGATATATTTTCTGTAAAAAAAAACCAAACAAACTGAGAACGATTGATTTAAACCAAGAGTGATTAACATTTTGGCACAAATTAGTTGATCAGATGCTAGCAAAAGCCCTAAGGACAAGGACACAGGAAAGGAGAGATGTGATGGGGAAGGAAGTGGGACAGTAAAATCTAAGACTTAGGGAGGTGACCTCAGGTGAGGCATTACCCTGAGGGTCTTTGGCCAAGAGGGGAACAGAGGAAGGGAACTGGGGAAAGGCAGGGGTCACTGAGGATTTGAATCAGATGCAAAGGCTCTGAGGACAAATTAATTCCTACCATTCCCCAACTCAATCCAAACCAGGAAAGTCTAAGTCTTCCTTGTTTGTTTCTAGTTGTGTCCCAATCAAATTAAATGTTATTGGATATGAAAAGGGTTTTTGTTTCTTTTGCTACATTAATAGTGTAGCTAACATTCATGGAGTGCTTGCCATGTGCCAGATACCTTTCTAAGCACGTTAGACGGTCTGTAGGAGGGCCTCTGTTGGTAGGTGTTATTGTTGCCTGTAAGTGGCTGAACTAGAATTTGGAAGCCATCAATGAGTCCTCCTGCCTTCTCTGTAAGCATTATGATGCATATGGATGTACATCCGAAGGAGAGAAATGCTGCCTGCGTGTTCTCTCTGGGGAAGGCCACCATTTATCTTTGAAGGCTTTACTTAACCTTGAAAGAAGGAAAGTATTTTCTTCTTCTTCTTCTTTTTTTTTTTTTCAAAGTCTTACTATGTTGCCCAGTCAGGTCTTGAACAACTCCTGGGCTCAAGGGATCCTCTTGTCTTGGCCTTCAGAGTAGCTGGGATGACAGGTGTGCACCACATGCCTAGCTCAACTTTTATTTTTATACGGGCTATAACTCTTTTCACATAGGCCACTGAGTACCAATGAGTAGGCAAGAGGTGGGGTCAGGGATTGAGGCTGAGCACAGGAGTGGTGTCTATGGAGGATGGGTGGGAGTATTACTTAGACCAGGAAGGCAGGGATCAAGTGTAAAGGTCGTGGAGGTCAGGACACCGAGCTATCCCTCCTGACCACTCATAGTCTGTGTGGGGCAGAGGAATACCTTGTTATAGCCCAGAATGACCCCATCACATAGATTATAATTTATATATTATAATATATAAAATATATATTATAAATATAATATAAATTATATATTATAATTTATTATAAATTAATAAATAAAATAGATAATACCCCAGTACCCTTCATTTCAAAAGATACTGTAAATCATATTTGTCTTTTGAAAGAGCAAGAGGGCTTCCAGTCTGAGCTAGAGATAAACAGAATGTGCTTTGTTTACAGAACACCTTTCCATGTCATATACTCACTTCTTAGAAGAAGCTCCACATTTGCCTTTATTTTAAAAGCACAGTCTTTTTTTTTTTTTACAAAAACAAAATCCTAAATCCACCTGCTTATGTTGAAAGCCCTCATCTATTTGATTTGATTTGTCTTCTTAAGAGCTTCCAGAAAGGCTCTGGCTTTTTTCTCTCTACCTACTGTTTAGCTGACCTTCTAATGTATAGGCTTAAAACCACTTAAGTTCCTTGTGCAACCGGCAGGGTGAAAGCAATGGCCCACTGGACCCGAGGCCTGACTAGAGGCTCCACAGGAGCAGAATGCTGCCTGTCTCTCTTGCCACTGTAGACCTGAGACCTTCTCCAGTGCCCAGCACAAAGAAGGTCCTGACCCAGGACACTGTGGTTTTGAGAGATACAGCTATCTTCCCAAGTTTACCCAACAAGCGTATTTATCTATTGCTGCATTACCTCTAATGGCTTAGAACATCACACATATTATCTCACTGTTTCTACAGATCCAAACGCTTCTCTGGGTCCTCTGCTTCGGGGTTTCTCACAATGCTTCAAATAAGGTGTCAGTTACCACTGCATCTCCCCTGAGGGCTTGAGTGAGGGGAAATTCCTCTTCCACAGTCTCTTACTTGATTGTCAGCGGGATTTAGTCGTTTGCTTGCTGTTGGCCAGAAGCCATCTTCACTTCCTTGCTGTATTAGGCATCTCTAAAATGTGGTCCCTTGCTTCATCAAAGACAGAGTCTGCTAGCAAGATGGAAGTCACATTCTCCTACAACTGACCATGGAAAGGGCTTTGTATCACCGTCGCTGTGAGTCCAGTCTCTACTGAAAGGGAGAGACCTCTGTGTACCAACAGGGACATGAACAGGGGGAAGAGTGACTCACCAGGGGCCACCTTAGAGTCTGGCCATGACAATCAGATGGTGATGAGTGTTGTCTGTCCTTCCTTCTCCCTGGCCTCCCATCCATATGCACTTTAAACATACATGTAGTGTGACTTTTTACATGGGCCATGTAAGGGTAAGCCATGAGGGATTTAAGTCTGGAAACGCGAGCGGTCCAATGTAATAAATACCACTTTGGGCTGGAATTGTCAGAAGTTCATGGAGAGGTGTGATTTAAGCTTGGTGTCCATGAGTAGGTACTATCTAACATTTCATTACCCTTACATATGTTTTAATAACTGTTTTATGTAAAATATTTCACTTAATTTTCCTAGAAAGGCCCTCAGATAGATTCTATTAGCATCTCCACTTTAAAGATGAGCAAACTGAGGCTCACAGAGGCCACCCAGCTTTAGGCAGTGGGGACGAGCCAGACCCCCATGTAGCCCAGAGCTCATGTATGTAACCACTGTTCGGTATTGCTTCACACAGGAACAGTCAGTACAGTACACAAAGGGAGGAAAGGCCTTCTTAGCAGTAGAGATGGCGTTAACTTCTTTGTTAAACAAGGCAGGCAAGCTCTAGCTAGCTGGCCACTCACGTGGAGAAACTGTGATTCCCTCTATCTAGAAAATTCTTTCCTTAGCACTTTGTAGGGCTGGCTCACTAGCGTTTTCAGCCCTCAGCTCAGATATCATTTCCAGAGAAAGTAGTCAAGGACTCTCTCCCCTACTCCCATCACCACCACGAGCTCCTCTTCGTCACTGCTTCTTGTCTGGCCATTACCACTGTGTTCCCCCTGTGTCTACACCGTGCCCAGCACAAAGCAGGCGCCTCACCAAGTGTGGGGTCATCACAGGAGAGGAGAAGGCTGGGACTGTGTTTGTGTCATTAAGGAATCTGAGTTTCATTCTAAAGAGAAGGATCAAGCCTGGGGAAGATTTCTGAGTAGAAGGGTAACATAATGAGAACAGGGTTTGGGGAAAATGACTTTGTGGGTGGCATGTTCTGGACAATGGCAGGGGTGAGCACTTTGCTTTCACAGTTTCTGCCAATCTTTCCTATACCCTTGACCTCTCTAGTACCCAATGATTTTTAGCTGCCCATCTTTCTCCTATCAAGGGGAAAACTCAGAGTGAAATGTTACAGACTTAGTCTTGATCCTTCCAGGAAATTTTGATCTTCAAAAGAAGAGTTGATGCTTAACACTGGCCGCTGGCTTTCTGGCCTGATTTTGGCTCTGGCATGCTGTGTGACCTAAGGTAAGTTTCTTCACGTCTCTGAGCATATATTCTCCTTCTGTAAAATGAGGGGCCTAAGTTAAATGCCAGTTCTATGATGTCATTATGCTTGTTTCTAATTTAAATTCAGAGCATTTTGACATATAATCAGAATTTTTTTTTAAAGTCTTTATTCTAAGGAAATTTCAGTATTTCTAGTTACTACTACTTTCAACATTTCCTGACCAGTGGTCAAGAAAAATTACTGGCTGACATTGCCCTGGATTGCAGGTGAGTTAGTTTATTTATCGCAATTATTTTTTCTCATGTTCTGCTTCCTCCTCCACCGAAGCTCCAGAAACACGCAGCCATCCTCTGTGAGTCGCAGTCTCAGGAGGGACATGAGTGTCCATTGTTTCTGCATTTATAACACTGTCATTTATAACAGCAAGTGCTCTTGAGCCAGGGTCATCTTTGGAATGACAAACACAGGATTGGCCCATGAACAAAATGTCACAGGATTCCAAATGATGCGAAAGAAAGGAAAAACAATGCACAGATAATTCCAGAAATCCTCTTGCTGCTGCCCAGCCCCACATCCTGCCTCTCCTGCCCACCCTTTCTCTCCCCCAACTGTCCCATCCCTTCTCTGGAACCTTTCCTGCCATGTGCCTCTGCAGCCTCCAACAAATATATATTTAGTAACTCCCAGACAGATTTCCATCTAGAACGCTGCCGCAGCATACAAATGAGACACCCGAGTGGCGTTTTATGGCTAGGTTGTACAACGGATCCCCACAGCTGTTTAGATTCCTGTTGTGCAAAATGCACGTGTCTCACCCCCTTTCTCTCCGCCTGCTCCTACCCTTCCCCCTCCCCACTCACGCAAGCACGAGCACTTCTTCCTACTTCTGGAAGTTTGGGTGGTTTTCCCTCTAAAACTTCAGAGGAGACTGCCTGGCAGCTTTTGAAACTTTCCTTGTGTTCTGTTAAATTGAAATATTGTTTTTAGACCACAGAACAGAGTGGTGGAATGCGGTGGCGGTCTTCTCCGAGCATGTCAGGATGATCAATCTTTTTAAAGACCAGCAGGCGTGAAGTGTGACAGTGCTCAAGTGCTGGATCCGATGCGTCTGACTTGTTAAGAAGTCTCTATGTAGAGGGGTAATTGATCACATCTTAGCTGTGGAACCAGTAGGATCCATTGTTTAACCCAACCTGCCCATCTGCATTTGATCACGTGTATGTCCCTGAGTCTGATAGAGTCATCCGGCTGACTGTCTTTTCCTCTTGTTTTCCTAAAGCACTGTCTTTCCCTGACCCCAAGTCAATCGCTCCTCTCCTCCCAAACCCATAAGGTACAAAAGTTCCATCTAGGTATTTAAAACACAAACCCAAAAAGCATATTTAAATTTCCTTTTCTAATATTATTTCAGAATGAGACGGAATTCATTAAACAGAAATGAATCAAGTTTCTGCATAACCACAAGTCATTCAACAATGACTGGGTTGGGGTGGGGGGGCTATCCTAAGTTTTCCCGACAAGGTAGGTGCTGCTTTGCATAAGAATTAGTGATGGGAAGGGGCTCTGTCCGTTCTCTGCCACCTGTGCTTTTCATCTTGCCATCGGTGAACTAGAGAGTTGGTAATGGAGCTCAGACCATGGCCACAGAGGTTGTTCCCCACTTTGTTTCATGAAAAGTTTATATGAAAATTTACTCAATCCATCTGAGTCACCATCAACTCACGTGTGAAACACACATGGTAGTGCTCAGATGTAGGAAGCAAATGAAACGCTTCACTTGCAGTGCTTAGCTCAAGGTGGGTCCATTCAAAGTGCTTGATAAATATTATGGTGCAACTACTGGTGAGGTAGGAATAATCAGAAGCAGTGGTCTCCCTGGGATGCCCAGGTCATCAGCTGTGAGTGTGAAAAGACACTGATTTATTTTGATATTTATCTTTTGTCTACAAAGGAAAGAAATAAGCTTTAGTAATTATGGATTGGACTCATAGCCTTCTCCCCCAGTCGGTACATCAGACTGTCCATGTGACATGGGAGACAAGCCAGTTATCTTGGAGAAACAGTGGGCTCTTTATAGCAAAGTCACGTGGACACTGGGGCCTTGCACTGGCCCTGGCTTTCATGTCAGTGTGTTGAGATGAGTTACTGTGTCTGGGTAGGTAGGTTAGGTAGGTTTGACAGTATTATCTGGCTTTAACCAAACTAACCTGCACAAAATAGACAGATGTCTGAAAAAGAATCCTGCTCTAATTTAAAAAATGTATTGCAGACACTGTCAAAAATTGTGGAGGTGCTGAGATTTTACACTGCTTGTAAGCTAACAAGCTAGCCTGCCACACATCGTGGGGACTGGCAGAAGACACAAGACTCCTGGGTCAGAGCCAGAGGACGTTATTACTCAAGGCACAACAAGCAGCGTGAACCTCATGTTTGTTTGTCCCAGCTGTGTGGATAGCCCTGATGGATGCTTCACGTGCAGCATGTCTGTGTCACACCAGAAAAAGTCCTGAGTGAAGGAACCCAGAGCTTTGATGATGGGATAGTTCGAAAACCTGCCCAACCTTTGCCCCAGAGGAAGATATTAGCTTTATAATGTTGGACAGCAAACAAACCTACTGTTTGCTCTTGAGGGAGCCCCCTATTTCTAAGTTTCAAGGCTTTTTGCTATACAAATATCCCTGAAAAGATAGTCCAGAAGGAAAGTTGTCAGTGTCTCTGTGTGGCAGACACGCAGAAAAATAAAGCGTTCTATCTCGCCACAGATACTGTGTACTAACAAAGTACAAATGAAAATAAGACAGTGACTGAACTTACACTTTTCCAACAATGAGCAAGGCCTTTTATAAGAGAAAAAAAAAATGACAGTGTGATCAGATCTAACAAGAGGTCAGCTGAAAAAAAAATGACATGATAAGGTTATCTGAAATATAGATTTATGTCTAGTATGGAAACTTTGATGTAATTATACATATTGTGCCTTGAAATATTAGCAAATGGCAATAGCATATTTATATGATTCATAAATAAATATACATATGAGAAATAAAATTGGGGTAAATCTGTGTTCAGTTTGTTTAACATCAGGGAGATGCATTCAATATCATATTGATCACTGCTCTAGAGACAATAGTAATATGTACTGGGACTTGGAAGGATTCCAGAATGCAAAAGACATTGGTCTAATATTTTATTTTATTCTGTGCTTTTCTTTGGTAATAGCAAGTATAGAACTTCCCTAAGAGCTTCTATATCATGGTTTTTTTCGGTACAGAACAACTTTTGGCTAGAATAAGAGTATAGAAGTTATTCCTAAATGCTTTGACTACCTCTTGAATTAGATTCAATCAAGTAAGGAGAATTAAACTTCTCTGAACTCTCTGGAAGTCAATTTCTCCAGGGAACTAACTTTCCACTAGGCTGAGTGAGACCCTCTATCTGCTGATGGAGGCAAAGCCACCCCATGGGGCAATTGAGATTGTGTACCTCTTCCCATAGTGCTCTGACCCCAAGCTTGTTGAATCACATTCAAATTAATTGTGGTACATGTATACCATGGAATATTATGCAGCCTTGAAGAAAGATGGACAGTTAACCTCTTTCATGTGTACATGGATGGAGCTAGAACATATTCTTCTTAGCAAAGTTCTCAAGAATGGGAGAAAAAGCATCCAATGTATTCAACCCTACTATGAAACTTATTTATAGCTTTCATATGAAGGCTAAAACCCAATTATAGCACAAGAATATGGGGAATGGGACAAGGGAGGGGAGGGGAGGGAAGGGGAAGGGAGAGGACGGGTGGAGGGAGAGTAATTGGTGGGTTCACAACTACGGTGCATCTTAGAAGGGTACAGGTGAAACTTACTAAATGTAGAATATAAATGTCTGAACACAATAACTAAGAAAATGCCATGAAAGCTATGTTAACCAGTTCGATGAAAATATTTCAAATTATATATAAAACCAACACATTGTACCCCATGATTGCATTAATGTACACAGCTATGATTTAATAAAAAACAAATAAAATTAAATTAAAAAAAAAAGTAGCCTCTGTTTGTTTGACTGTATTTTGGAATCA
>CAUYRH010060216.1:0-23655 GCA_963574655.1 Perodicticus potto
TTGGTGGGTGCCTGTAGTCCCAGCTACTTGGGAGGCTGAGACCAAGGGGATTGCTTAAGCCTGAGGTGCTATGAGCTATTGACACCAGGGCACTCTATCCAGGGCAACAAAGTGAGACTCTGTCTCTAAAATAAATATATACATTTTTTAAAATGTACTTCTTATAAAGCAAAAAATAAGATTGATTGGGTCAGAATGTTCAGGGCCTTTTGGGAGGCTAAGGCAGGAGGATCACTTGAGACCCTGAGTTTGAGATCAGCCTGCTCTCACAACATAGTAAGACCTCATCTCTATAATAGACTTTTTAAAAATAGCTTATGAAGTTTAAAAGAATGGAAATCACATAATGAGTGCTCTTAGATCACAGTGGTATTAAACTAGAAATCAAAAGATAACTGAGAAAACCCAGAATGTCTGGGGATTAAGCAATGCACTTCTAAATAACATATGGGTCAAAGAAGACATTTAAATGGAGAGCTCACAAGGAAATGTACAGCACTGAATGCATACATAGGAAAAGATGGAAGATCTAAAACTAAACATCTAAGTTTCCACCTTTGAAGACAGAAAAAGAAGAGCAAATAAAATTCAAAATAAAAGTCACAATAATTTCAAGGAATAAAAACAAAGTTATAGCAGTTTAGATTTTTCAAATGAATATTGTTACCTTAATAGTTCTCAGAACAAAGCAGTATCCAAAATAAACATGAAAAACACGACATCCCAACAGTATCTTTGCTTAAAGGTACTGCATGCGAAGGTTAAGGGCACGCACAGGTGACTCCCCTCTGAAATGATCAAGCAAAGGCAAACTAAAAGTAAGGCAACTCCACTTTTAAAATAAGGTTGTATTGTATATTTTAGAGTTGGTAAAATCAAGGATATTTGATGTTCTTACCACAAAAACATAAGGTGGTGAGGTGATGTTTATGTTCATTACTGACTTATTCTATAATGTATACATAGATCAAAACATTACAATATAACCCATAAATATACCCAATTATTATGTATGAATTAAAAATAACTTGAGGGGAAAAAGAATGTGCAGAGCCATGGATGCCAGTTAAAGATGCATTGCTTTTACCCTATTACAAAGGGAAAGCCACGGAGAGTTTCTACAGTAAAACATGATGCAATCAAAGGCTGCGGAGATGGTACAGTCAAGAGCTGAGCTAAGTGTCAAGCAAAGGCGAACACCAACCAGCGGAAAAGAGGGACTTCGAGGTAACTTCCCAGCCTCCAGCTGATACATCCGGAGATAGACTTCGACCTGGGGTGTGGCATCACTGACAAAGCGAATGACTTTCAAAGCATGCAGCACATCAGAGTACTGGTCTTTGCGATACATCATCACCTTGGCATGGGATTCATGGTGAGGAGGCAGGATCCCTATACGAGAATCAGGGAAATAAAGGGTGAAAAGACTGAGATATCAATCCCTCCTCTACTAAAGGAAGTCCTGTGAGAAACACCCCACACAATTAGATTAGAATTCACACAAACAGTTAATTACCATATAGAATTTCTTTTACAAATTCTTCCTATAAAATAATCTTAAATGTCGATATCTATACTATACTATCTATATTAGATTCTAATACTATCTATATTAGAATCATGACATAGCATTGACATTAAAGAGAAATGAAGTGGCGTCACAAAAATCCTTGAATGCCACAGACATTCAAGATAATAACTGTATCAATTTATGGCCGTCAGCCTCTGGCCACCTTTAGCTCCTAAAGGCTTCTCTCTGGTCTTTGCAGTTGGCCCCTACATCCCAGAAGCACCGTCAGCTCATTGAAGGCTTCTCTTCCCCAACAGCTACAACCTGTTCACAAAATATCCTAACCTTATGGCCAAAAACGTACCAAATCTTCACTGATGAAATCACTCCCTGTACCTGACATTCCTATGACATTTTAAGCTCACTAGCCCATTTAAATATGGTGTCACATCTTTTATATAAACAAGTAGCTTTCAGAAAACACCGTGGAAAGACCACTGGGCAGGCCATCAGTAAACCTGGGTTCTAGTCTCAAACCTGATAATACCAGAATTCCCACAAATGTTATTAGTCCCTCCAGGTACTGGTTTCCTCATATAACAGAGGCAAAAAATGGGAAAGACGAGCATTTCACCAAATGTTCTCTGCAGAATGCTAACCCCAAAAGTGTTCATGAGAAAAGGATCCTACAGTCAAAGAGACTTGGGAAATGGTGAAAATGAATTTTCAAGGCAATAAAGAAAAACATTTTACTTTATTTATTCCAGCCTTATTACATTTAATGAGGCTGTACAGATGTACGGACTCTGAAACAAAGGTCCCAGTTTTTACTTCCAGCTTCTACAATTAACAGGCTAAGTGACTATTAGCTGCTTACTTGAGCTCCCTATGCTCCTTAGCCTGCCCATCTGAAAAATGGGAATGATACCTAACCTTGGACAGCTGTTGTGATGAGTAAACGAATCGAGACACGCAGAACACTCAGAAGAGTGCACGCTCACGCTACACGAGGTGAAGCGTTAGCTAGTATATTTGACTCTGAATCCCTCTTAGGTGTAAAATACCATGGATCCAGTATTCTAAAGAACACCCTAGGGAACAGATCAAAAGTCTCTAGCTGACATGATGCCACATTAATTTTAGAATCAATCTTGCTTATACGTTCTTCTCCTTGACATAAATCTTTACTCCCTATAGCTATGGGCTGTGTGCCAAGCTTCCAGAAAAGCCAAGGGAACACACTAAAGTGTCTTCCACATCTGGGCTAATACAAATTAAACAGCTATGGTTGAACTTTCATCATACTACTACAAGCAACATACAGCTTCCCATGTTAAACGTTAAACCTATTCTAAGAGCAGGTCTTAAAAAGTCCCTTCCTGATATTCACCTTAAATGGTATCAGGAACCAGGCATCCCTGAGCAACCAAAGCCTGGGTGAAAAAGAGGCAGGCTGTCACCTACATAGTGTGACAGTGTAAATTTCCAGTGCCTTATAACTACCTCACTTATGTGAAAAGAAGGGCAAGAAAAATAAAGTCAGATAATCCTCAGCACTCAGAAGTGCCACAAAGCAGAACTGTCCATCACCTGCTAATCCACTGGAGCTATTCATTAGACACAGTACTTCCCAGCAGACAAGGACACTGTTGACATTACCACCTAAAACGCATCCCTGGAAGGCACTTACTTTGATGTCCACTGAAAATAGCTAAGATTTAAGAAAAGAATTCCCTGGGAAAAATCAAAATGGTTGTCAATACTTGTCTAGATTGTGAGTGCATGAAGAACGCCACAACACACAACAAAGAAGTCATTATGCAGTACTGTCTAATACAGCCTGTAATCCCTTGCAGCCTCCATTTTACACAATCAGATTCAGGACTGCACATTTCTCAAGTCCTAAAAATGTACATTTCAGAAAGAATGAGGTCCACAACCTATCCTGTCTTCAAATGAGTTCTACAACTTACACTCAAATCTTTAGCTCTGCCTCGTACGGGCTATAAGGCCTTACACAAGTTATTAAGCCTCACAAAGTCTTTTTCCCCACTTATAAAATAAGCATTTTAGACACCTACCTCATTGGAGGAGGGGGGCAGAATTCTAGGACTAATGTAAACTACTCAGCCCAGTGAGAGGCACACAAGAACAGCCAATAAATAGCAGTAATAGTTCACATTCCTCACAGAGGCTTGGCACATAGCCCACAGCTAGTTCACAATCCTCATTACTATTGTACAGCTAACTTAAAAAAATTTTTTAAGAATGTAAAAGAGAGTGATAATAGATAGCCATTATATGCTTCACTAGGTTCAGCAATGATAGGGGGAAAAAAATCTTGGGCTCAAAAGAGGTACTGACAGTGAAATGCAGCACCTGATTCACTTTTTCCTCTACAGAAGCTAAGCAAGATCAGTTTTCCTCCCCATTCAGAAAATGAGGTCCACAATTTCACCACTGGAATTTATTCATTCACACTCCCAGGGAGTGAAAATGTTCCAATTCCCTTTTTACTCTAATAGCACTCATTAAGAAGTTATACCTCTACAGCTGAGAATCACAAAATCTTGCAAATTTAGGGCTAAAACCTGGAAGTAATTTAGCTCAATAGTCTCATCTTATAGATGCAAAAAAATATATATATATATGAGCACTAGAGAGGCTCCAGGTTACCCAGCTGACAGCAAAGCTTACACCTGTTCCGCTTTCTCCCACTCCAATGCTCTGCCCACATCTCCCAATCCAATGCTTTTCCCACATCTCCCAATCAAACGCTCTTCCCACATCTTGAGTGAGTAACATGTTATTTTCTCCTCTATCATGAATATGCTAACACCCCTAGAGTTAATGCTTAATAAACTGCTAATGAAGTCACCTTCTTAAAGAATTTTATAGTAAGTAGAAATTGAGTCTGCTCAAAATGTAAAGAAGACCCAATATTCACTAAAGGGCCTAAATAAATCCTCTTTTTTTCTGACTAATAAGATGACAAATGATCTCCTTATTCAATTTTTTTTTTTTTTTTTTTTTTAGAGACAGAGTCTCATTTTGCAGTGGCATCATAGTTCACAGCAACCTCAAACTCTTAGGCTCCAGCGATCCTCTTGCCTCAGCCTCCCAAGTAGCTGGGACTACAGGTGCCTGCCACAGTGCAAGGCTATTTTTAGAGATAGGGTCTCGCTCTGACTCAGGCTGGTCTCCAACTTCTGAGCTTAGGCAATCCTCCCATCTCTGCCTCCCAGAGTGGTAGGATTACAGGCATGAGCCATCATGTCCATCCCCTTTATTTAATATTTTTGAAGATAAATCTTTGAACTCCTGGATCTCCTACCTAAAAGCACCTTCCATACCAATGCGCGGTACATGGATGGGAGAGGGAACCTCTGACTAAAGGTACAAAGTTTCTCAGTATCTAGAGGAAGAAAAAAAACAATTACTTAGAAGCTTCTCATGCTGATCACAGTACATAAAAGTGCATTTCATTTTTTAAAACTGTAAATACAAGAATTTCTTCAGAGGAAGCCTACCTTATGGTCAGCAAACTTATGAAAGACAATACTAATACAATTTCTAGACCAGGTCTATTACCATCTAAGTTATTTTAAAACAGTTAACATTTTATAGCACAGACTATGGATTACGCATGTTACTACATTCCCTATAACATTAGCAATAGTTACTAATTTATTTCATTTAATTCACATTGCAAGCCTGTTGGGTAGTTATTATTCAAAAGATGCAGAAACTGAACCTCAAAGTAGTTAAGCAACTTAATCAAGTAAAAATAACTAGGAAGTGGCACAGTCAGCCCTCAAATCCCCACATTTTCCAATAAATTACACTCAGTTCTCTGGCCCTCAATTCTTCTGCTTATCAAAGGAGAATACCATACATATGAGACATACTAAAGCATAGACTATTTAGTGAGGATCAAAGATCAGGTGGGAAATATTTTTGAAACTTTAAAAGAATTCTATGCAAATAAAGTATTATTTTAAACTATGGTTTAGTTTATTTTACTTTGGTCAACAACAGATGTTACTATTACTTAAAATAAACTTAAATAAGATTAAAATGAACTAAAATATCAATATACAATGCAGTCTTAGTACTTCCATAAAGAAAAGCGTAGCCAGAGCTATTGCAAATTTACTCAGAAGCTATAATGACACACCTGGAAACAGACAAAAATATATATATAGGTTTAGTAAAAGAAAAAAATATTACTGACTTCTTAAAAGGCTTTTCAAAAAACTTATGACTCTTAATGAAATATAAATTTGAAAATCTGTAACTTGTCTCAAAATACTACATATACAACTCCGCTATCATCATATCCCTAAAAAATATGGCAAGTAACAAATAATTCTGGATGTCTATTAAGGCAATATTTACCCCAAACATCCAAGATGTTAATTCAACCTGTTAATTAAACAAGAAGCAATGATGTTAATTAAACTTATCAAACTCACCCAGACGATCATCTTTTAGGAGAATTTCTAACGATTTCTTTTCTTCAACTCCACGAAATCCCACTTTCTCATAATACACTGAACGAAAGTTTCTCTGAGAGTCCTCAGTCATGTTTCATTCTTGGAGGGAAAAGGGAGAGAGAAAGAGTGTGGAAAGTGAACCTAGAAACAAAGAATAAAGAATTAGAAACATTTTCAATGATTTTCTTCACTTTTTCAATAAATCTGATATGCTTGATAAACTGCCCTTATAGGACTCAATACTCAATCTCTCCTTCTATACAATTCTAGAACCCCTTGCATCTTGGTCAAAAACCATCATACAAGTCCAAAGTCCTCTGAGTGGTTCAAATAGATGGCATAAGATTAATAAATTAGGGTTTCTACTTTTCTTATGAGGGTGCCTGGCACAATGAATTTGCACATTGTAAATGTGCAAAAAAAAAAAAAAATAGAGAAATGGGAAGCAATGCAAAAAATGTCATACAAAAGGGGTTACTAAACAGTATACATTATGATTTTATTTTTGTTTTTACAAATATTTTCCATTAAAAAATTAAAACTACATTCCAAAATGTTAGCGATGATTATCTTTAGGTAGGATTCCAGAGACTTTTTCTTTTGCTTTTCTTCTGTGTTTCCTAAAAGTGGCATTTTGTAAAACAAAAATTTAAGCTATATAAAAGTAAAAAGCCACAAGTCCCTAAATTTTTTCTTTTCCTTTTAAACCCAATTATGTCAAATGTAGCTGTCAAAATTTAAAACCCACAACAGATAAAATGGTATTCAATTATAACCAGGAGGAAGGTAGCCAGTTGACAGGGACAACATAGAGTTGAAGACAGAAAAACGATTTAAAATTTGGCATGAGAATTCAAAAAGGTCAGTGGTCTGGGATCCTCTCACAATAACCTTCGTAGTACTGATCGGAAATCATCAAGGAAAGATGGAATTAGGTCGGCATTTCAAGAACAGAAAAAACGTAATCCATTTTCCCAAAAGTATTGCACTGCCTTATCCAAATGCTTAGCGTCAGTGCAAAAGAGAGTAAATTCTCAGGTATTAAAAAATCCTAAGATGTCCCCAATGACCAGAGCAGGGTTTCTTCCTTACTGAAAAGATACTCTCTGAACCGATACAGTCACAGGAAAGTTTAGGATTTGCTTAGACAAAGAATTAAGGACGCTGACCTTTCAGGACCAGATGTTTAAAAAAAAAAATTTAAGCCATTAAAACGCAAAATAGTTTGGGAATCCCTTCATAAGCATCCCAACAATTGCACAGAGAAAAGGTCCTTGCTGTCTAAAGACACTCATTCTTAGATTGCACCATTATGACCAAGGCGTCTTCCTGCAGGAAATGATTGTTCCTGCCCGTGAACGTCCACTTGGGAAAAGTAAAAACATTCTGGTCCAAGGCCCCAGGTCCCCTTCTCTTTATTGGGTTTGCTTCACCTCTAGTAGTGGAAACACACCCGGGTCGAGACTAAGCGGTCCGGGGGAGGCAGAGAAAACCGGGCCCGGTGCGCTGACCGACTGGCTGGCAGGCGGGGACCGTGGGCGCCGCCAGGGCCAGGGTCCAGCGCGCAAGGGCGGCTCCTCCAGGCGGGAGAGAAGCCGCGGGGCAGCAGCGCGCGCCCCGCCGCCGCTGCCGGAGCCGCCGGACGTGACGTCACTGTAGGGCGAACGAGCGCGTGCGCAGAGCGCGTGCGTAGAAACTCCGCGCAACCCCCCACCCGCGGCTCGAAAGCCTCGGGCGCAGAGGACCGGAAGTAAGGAAGCGCGGAGCCGGCCGTCTGGGCTCCGTGTCCGAAGCGGAGTTTGTCTGTGGCTGCAGCCCACTTGTTCCTCCCAACGCGCTCCTGGTCCAGACCACGGCCCTCGCTTGTCCCCGCAGTCCTGGCGCTGCGTCCCTGGGGTGCTCCACTTTTCTTTGGCTCTTGAGGTTCCTGCTTAGAGGGACCTCCGAGGCCTGGGGCGATGCTTTTCAAGCTACCTCTGGTGGATGGCCGGGTTTTGCTTCCCCCAAGCCCCCGTGGTATGTGGAAATAAATGCAGGCCATCCAGAGGGAAAAAGCAAAGGCTCTTTATTCAGAGATTGCTACAGCAGGGGAGCAGCCCCGCAAAGGCAGGCGGAGGGGCTGCTGGGGGTGCTGGAAGGCGGCTGTCTACAGGAGGAACGTGTCCTGGTGTCAACGAAAAAATCCAGACTCTAATTAAAAAAAAAAACAAAACACAGTCTCACACGTTCGCCCTGGGTAGAGTGCTGTGGTGTCATAGCTCACAGCAACCTCCAACGCTTGGTCTCGAGCGAACCAGTTGCTTCAGCCTCCCCAGTAGCTGCGACTACGGGCGCCCGTCAAGCTGGTTTTTCTATGTTTGGTAGAGATGCGTCTCCTCTTGCTCAGGCTGGTCTCAAACTCTTGAACTCAAGCAGTCCGCTTGGTCTCCGTCTTCCAGCCAAGATGACCAGGTGTGAGCCACCAAGTTGGGTGCCAGACTCTTAATTTTATTTTAAGCAGGATGTGTGTGACGTACCATGGGGATAAGTGGGCAAGAAGTCTTGAGAAAATGCACTTGAGTTTGGTTTTATACATTCATAGACATGAATTACTAGTAAAATCATAAATCAATTCATGGACGGTATATGTTTGGTTGAAAAAGACAGGGCATCTAGAAACGGAAGTTTGTAAGTCATAGGTGGGTTTTAGGGATTCTTTAGTTGACAATTGGTTGAAAGAATTAAGCTTTATGTAAAGACCTGAAGTCAGTGAAAAGGAATGCCTGAGTTAAGAAAAAGCCATCTTCTATACTCATGTGAAACTATGCGAGAATCGGGTCTGTTTACTAAAAACCTTTTAGTGAAGTTTTGTTCGTAGGTATGATTTACCGGGTGTCTTAGAAAAGAATTTGGGCAAAAGGAAAAAGGTCAAGAGTTCAGTCTTCATAGACGAGTGATTAGGAGGGTGTATTTGATTTACTTTTGTGTGGATGGTCCTAAATCAAAGGACAAAAGTCAGGGAAGCTGTCAGTGATTAAGTAAGTCCTGGCCATTTGAGGCCAATTATTACAGAAGTTACTGTTTAGCTTCCTGGGTTGTTAATAGAGACAGAAATCTAGCTTTCTGCAAGCCTGTGTTAACAGCAGGCTGGCTTCCCAGATTGGGTATTGTATAGTAGAGAAAACCTGCCTCGTTTTCTTGGCAGGTCTTTGCAGGTAGTGGAATTCTATTTTTAGATATGGCCCACCCATTATCTTTGTATATGCAGTCTCTCACGTAAAATACTATAAAAATTAAGAAGAAAAAGAAAGTGAAAAATAAAGGATACACTTAATGCAAGGGACAGTTTGGTATTATTAGGTCTCATAGACATAAAGTTATTTTTAAATGGCTGTGAAAGCTTATAAAATCTTTCAATTTCTGTGCTTACCTCACTGGTCCCCAGTGCCAGCTGAGTAGCACTGATCCAGTAGGTTTTTAAACCACCATAAGATTTCTCAGAGAAATCCTCTAGAAAAAAAGATGATTCAGTGATGGGTGCTCTCTGTTTAAAAGCGTAAATCTTTACCAGTCAGACCACAAAGACACCAAGCTCTAAAAAGGAAACTTAGGACAATCCAGTTACAGTGTGGATAAATTTGAGGTGTAATGGCTGGACAGAACTTTAAAATGAAGAAATGTATAATAGTTGAACTCACAAACATTTATGCCTCTCCCAACCTCCTTACCACTACTATCTTTAGTTTCTCAGTACGGTTATACTAAACCTTGCCTGTGCAGTGTTCACACTAGCAAGCAAAGTTCTTCAAGTTAGCTTCCATGAGTTCCATGTATAAAACTTCAGGTAAACCTTGGGCCAGACACTAACTTTTACAAATTATACTGCTAAGGGCAGTGATGATACCAAAGAGGTGTTAGAAGAGTTAAAGGAGAAAGTATATAACATGCTTGGCACAGTGCCCAGAATGTGGCACAGTAAGAACATATGTAGATTGGTTGCATCAGAGTTAAGTAAAAATATAGAGACAAATCTCTAAACAAACCATTTTATCTGGGAAAACATAATTACAATTCATGGCATACACAGATACTGGGTGGTCTCCAGTATGTTCAAAGTACAAAGAAAAAGTTGGAGGTTTTATTAATTATAAAAATGTTATGTATTGCTTTGAAAGAAAAGTCGTTGGCACTAGCAAAGTTTTGGGGAGTGGGCAAGATTTGCTGAGTAACAGCAGAAGGTAAAACTTGTGTTACCCTCACAGCAGTTTGTTTCAGCAGCTCCTAGGTAAAACTTGTCTTAAGTCAGCACCAGAAAAAAGAAAAAAAAAAAAGTCGAGGGAAAGAGAGTCGCCAATTTAGTTAGGCAAAATATATAGCTTTTTAAAGGAGAAAAAGAGGAAGCGCAGAAGACAATGATACATGACCATGACCCGTAAATCACACAGACTGAATTGCATAAAAAGCTGCACCCTTGAGGTAAATACGAATCTGAAAAGCTTTAAGATGAAGATTCTACCCAGAGAAATGAAATGAGCATTGAAAAGTGTGGAAGATAGCACTTTCAACCTGAAAGTAGGTAGAAACTAAAACACAGAAAAAAGGTGTAGTTCATAAGATGGTTGCAAAAAAAAAGATTGCAGAAGTAAAATTAAACCCTCTTGTAATTTTTTTTTTAACTGAAAAAATAGATCAATATTCTAAGAAAATCTCGTTGTTTCAAATATAGAGAACAAAACCAAAACAATACTTCCGGGACAGCAACATTTAATTTTTTTTTTTTTTTTTTAAGACAGAGCCTCAAGCTGTCACCCTGGGTAAAGTGCTGTGGCATCACAGCTCACAGCAACTTCCAATTCCTGGGCTCAAGCGAGTCTCCTGCCTCTACCTCCCAAGTAGCTGGGACTACAGGCGCCCGCCACAACGCCCGGCCATTTTTTGGTTGCAGCCGTCATTGTTGTTTGGCAGGCCTGGGCTGGATTCGAACCTGCCAGCTCAGGTGTATGTGGCTGGCGCCTTAGCCCGTTGAGCCACAGGCGCCGAGCCAACATTTAATTTTTAGAAAAGCTTATAAACAATCCTCTTCCAATCCCAGACAAGCTGATCACACACAAAATTCCCCTTCCAAGACCCATCCTTCATAAACCCACCACTACTTGCTTAGACCTTCCATCATTTTCTTGAACCCCCAATCTTTATCTTACACTTCCTCTTTTTTGTATTGGAATAGCAATCATTTTATCTTAGGATAAATTTTTACCTTTTTTTCCTTCTTATTGAGATCATGTAAAATTTTTTCATACAAAAATGATTCTGTATACAGAATGATATTAATTAGAACTTGAATTTTTAGCAAAAACCCACAAATTTTGAACTGTTACTAATATATATTCACATTTCATGTTTCATAATCTCTAAAAACATTTAAAAACTGATTTTTAATGTGAAACAAGACATTTTATTAATAGACTCAAATATCTTTTGTCTTTTGTAAAATTTAAGAAGCTAAAGGTAAATTAACCTGAATCTAGCAATTATTGTTTTAGTATTTTATTTGGAAATGACTCAGATATTTTATGAATATAATGTAACATAACTTTTAAGATTTTGATCTATATGAAAAGTTTGTAAACATTCTATTTATATTTACCAAATTTATTTATTAACAATTATACCTGAATTTCTTATTAAAACTGAGCTAGTATTAAACAGAACTCATCATTATTTTTAGTTATTTTCCTGTCAAAGAAAAGCCTGAAAGTTAAATTGTTGTCCTTAATATAACACTACTAGACTAGACAAAAAACAGTTTACTGTGAAACTGTGAATAAATTATGTGAGATAAAAATTATTCTAACAATGTCTCCAAAGTATTCTATTTGTCTCAATCCTCATCCTTGAAGATATGATTGTTCCCGTCCCTTCTAGTAAAGGAGGTGTCTTTTATTAATACATGGGAATTTCATCTTTTGCTTTTAAGAAACAGCACAAAGGTCAAAATGATTTTTTCTTTTTTTGTGCCTGCCGTTTTTCAGTTGTCTTTACTTAGTTAATATGCCAGCATGGCTGAGGAGTCTGGGGGGTGGGGGGAAAGAGTTTAGTTTAAAGAAGGGTAAAGAGGGGGAAATGCCAGAAAGGAAGGGTAAGGCTCTTGAGGGGGTAGAGTTTCATCTGGCTTTTGGGACAGTATTTCACAGCAGCGCAATCTTTGAGCCCTAAATGTATTTTGGAGCCTGCAGATACCAATTGATATATTCATCCTGTTTGGACTGTATGATTTTATAGCCATGGTCTTTTAGTTAAAGAAAAACAAATTAGGCTCAGTGCCCTTGCTCGGTGGTTAGGGCACCGGCCAAATGCACCAGGGCTGGCAGGTTCGAACCCGGCCCAGGCTGGCTAAAAGAACAATGACAACTGCAACAACAACAAAAAAAATAGCCAGGCCTTGTGGCAGGTGTCTGTAGTCCCAGCTTAGGAGGCTGAGGCAAGAGAATCGCTGAAACCCAAGAATTTGAGTTTGCTATGAGCTGTGATGCCACAGCACTCTACTGAGTGCAACATAGTGAGATTCTGTCTCAAAAAAAAAAGAAAACTATTCAAATGATCCCCATAATGTTTGAACATGTCAACAATTGGAGCCCCAGAAGGGGGAACTACCTTGGCATGCCTTTGAACTTCAAAAGCCCGTATCATAAACAAACTTATCTAGGTGATTCCATTTAATGACAAATACATGAAAGCTGAAATAAGAATCCAAGTATGCAATTGAACCAAAAAACAAATTACACACTTACCAGGAAAGATGACAAGTCTTCCTCAACCAAAGGTAGAAGAAATATCCCATAGACAGAAAGAGAAAAATTCTTCTTGAACAGGAGCCCTTATAATCAATCAGGAAACAGAAAGCCCTCTCTTAAACAATCTCAAATAAAACTGAAGAACTGGACCAAAAGCAAAATGGGAGTTTGATCCAAAAGAGACTCACCAGGGAGGAAAAAAGCATCTGAAGAAGCATGAACCTCAAGGGGGGGGTCAAATATGGGTACCCCTGGCTAGTTCCAGGGGCCACTGATCTCTCCCAAGTGAGTTTGCTTCAGGTTCCACTTCTGACATCAAGTATGTCAAGGTCAAATAAAAATATAGAGCTGTAGCTCTAAACCAAATATTTTATTTGGGAAAACATAATTTTTGCAACTGAAGGCATAGATACAGATCAGGGTGGTCTTTATTCTGTCCAAAGAACAAAGAGAAGGTTGGAGGTTTCATTAGGCAAATAAATGTGACATGCCATTTTCAAAGAAAACTCATTGGCACTGTCAACGTTTGGGGGATCTGGCAAACTCTGGTGAGTGACAGTGGTAGGTAAAACTTCTCTTAGCTTCACGGCAGTTCATCTTAGCAGTTACCAGGTCTCAATCTTATAGGTTGTCTTGGCAGCTGGCTTACTATATATGTATAATCCTGGGGAATGCACTTTCTCCCCCAAGTGCTTTCCTTTATCCCTTGTCTCTATATTTTAATTTAGTTGAGTATGGCAAAGTGACTCCAATTTATGTAAGCAATTTTCACAGCTGCTGTTGGCTAAATGGTGGCCACAATATGGCTGCCTTTAACTGCCCTTCACTCTGCTTTTTGATAAGCTGATAAATGAAATATTTGGAAACGTCCATAGGAGATAAGCCTTTTTGAGGTTACTCAACTCTGCAGTTATAGAGTAACCCTTTAGAAATAACTGTCCCTTCTCTGCACAAAATCCTACAATGGTTCCCCATTTCACTCAGAATGAAACCTGAAGTCCTCACAATGGCCTGCAGAGCTCCTTGGAATCTGCCTTCTCTTATTTCCACTTCATCTACAGGGAGGGACAGCCCTGTCTTTGGATCTTCTGTTGTTCCCTCTGCCTGCAACATGGCTTTCTCTGAATAGCCTCATGGCCCATACCCCCACTGCACTCTTGTCCCTTCCTGAGGCCTACTCTCACCACCCTAACTAAAATTACCACCTTGTACCTTAAACCCAACCCCCCATACACAGATCGAGTTATCACTTTCTAACACACTACATACTTGCCTTATTTAATTTTAGTTTTTATTGGATCTATCCTCACAGCAGAACGTTCCTTCCATGAGGATAGTGACCTTTCATTTGTTAGCGGTTGTGTCCTGAGTTCATAGAGCTGTGCCTGGCACACAGTAAGTACTTAATACAGCTTGCTGAACAAATGAAAGGGATATCCCAAAACATGTTTGGGTGGCCATTCTTTCTTTCTTAAGTCATGTATTTGACAGCTGTGAGTTATTAGAGGACATTATTAGCACTGGACTCCTAGCACAACACAGATTATAGAGTGGAGTAGGTAAGAAATCAAATTTTTGTGGGATTTTATGGAAATCACAGGTAGGCTTCATTGCGACTGGTGTCGCTCCTTTTTGCTTTGGACTCTTACTGCCCTCTGGTGGTTAAACTTCTTTTCAATAAATTATGAAAGTAATTGCTCTGCTCTGCTAGTCACAGAACCAAATCTCAAGGTTGGAAAAGACTTGAAGGTCGGACAGTCCCTTTAAATTGGTGCAGAGAGCTCAGCTTCAAGGAAGAGAACAGCAGCACACCTTTGGAAGTGGCATCACATTTTTCCTCTATCAAATTTACTGTAGCAAAATACTAATTGTCAAATACATTGGTCTCAACCTCTTGCTCTTCTTTTTTTAGAGATGAGGACCTGGAGACCCAGCACGGTGACCGCGATGAAGCAACTGTCTTCATGTTAAGCAGCCACTAAAAACTATAGCAGCATGATTAGTAAATATATAAACACAGATAATCCATGGATCAAACCACACCTCCAAAACATCCGAAATGAGATAGATCTGGATGGTCCCGAATGTTCATTTCCTCCTTCATGTTGTACTTTGAACTCTCTCAGCGCATCTGTGTTAACTCAATCAAATAGGCAGAACCACCTCATGACGATGAATATATCAATTATTAAGGGCACAGAGGTCAGCTTTCATGGAAATGGTGTTCTCAGGGCATGTGGAAGCTTTATGTCTTGCCTAAGCTGTGGGATAATGAGGTGCCAGGGTTGCATGCACTCCACAGCTTTCTGCTTGTAGGTTTTTCCTCTAAAAATTCCCTATTCTGTATATGTAACATTTGGTGTTTTCATGATGGCTAACTATACCTAGAAATTTCCTGTGAGAGGGAGGAGATACCACAATGCCCAGCTATTATTATTATTATTTTTTTTTTAGAGACAAGGTCTCACTCTTGCTTAGGCTGGTCTTGAACTCCTGAGGTGAGACAATCTACCAACTTTGCCCTCCCAGAGTGCTAGGATTACAGAATGAGCCACCAGGCCTGGCCCTTATCTCATATTTTGTCTGAATTTTTGATAGTTCTAGTATCAAGATAGCAGGTAAAGTGGGCAGGGTAAACATGCAAACTCTATTTTCAGTCAGACTAGAAAACAATGAAGTAGGTGAAGAAGTCTCCAGAAGCAGTGGTGATCAAGCAGGGCACGTGCAGGAGAAAGCAGAAAGAGAGCAAGAACCAGAGCTGCAGATCTCAGAAAGAGCCAGGAAAATATGTGCCTCTTGCAAGCAAGGGGTTTACCTTGACAGGCAGAACTCAAATCTGATGTGTGCAGTCTTGGGAACAGAATAAACAAGCTGGTGGCAAGATCATCTCACTGCCCATGATTCCATGATCCAAAAGAGGGGGAATTTTCCCAAAGACGACAATTATAAAATCAGGACAAACTACAAAAAGCAACTGCTCAAAGGTGTTATAGTGCAACCAAGAGCAGGTGGCTTCTTCTGGGGGGTTGACCTTTGGGAGAACAGAACTGGCACCAGGTAAGTTTCCCATTTTCAAAGCTATTGGTAAGCTCACCCTTTTCCCTGAGGGGTGAGTAGGTGGGTGGCTGTTTGCCGAAGCTTGGACTTGCTTTCTGGGACGTCCATACACATGCACGTGAACTCTTAGTCCAGGAGCTGGGGGAGAGGGGAGAAGGCCTATGGAAGTGGTAGAAAGCGGATTGCTGCTAGGTGTTCCCTCTTTTTCTATTTCGTGGAACAGTTTGTGTAGAATTGGTATTGAATCTTCCTTGAATGTTTGGTACAATACCCCAGTGAAGCCACCTGATTCTAGAGTATTCTTTGTGAGATGGTTTCAAATTACATATGCAATTTCAGTAATAGAGGGCTGTTCAGGATATCTGTTTCTTCTGGATTCATCTTGGGTAGTTTAGGTCTTTCAAGGAGTGTTTCTATTTAAGTTTTTAAATCTGTGGCATAAAATCTAGAGTATAGTGCATCGTTATTAGCTATAGTCACCACCACGTACAATATCTCTCCTGAACGTATTCCTCCTGTCTAAATAAAAATTTGTACCCTGGGCGGCACCTGTGGTTCAGCGAGTAGGGCGCCGGCCCTATATGCCGAAGGTGGCGGGTTCAAACCCAGCCTTGGCCGAACTGCAAAACAGAAAAATAGCCGGGCGTCGTGGCGGGCGCCTGTAGTCCCAGCTACTCGGGAGGCTGAGGCAAGGGAATCGCCTAAGCCCAGGAGTTGGACGTTGCTGTGAGCAGTGTGATGCCACGGCATTCTACCGAGGGTGATAAAGTGAGACTCTGTCTCTACAAAAAAAAAAAAAAATTTGTACCCTTTGACCAATATCTCTAGCACCTCACCCCCACTGGCCCCTGGTAACCACCATTCTACTTTTCACTTCTATTATTGGTTTAACCTTCTTAGATTTTACACATAAATGAGATCATTACAGTATTTGTCTTTCTGCTGCCGGGCTTATTTCAGTTAACATAATGGCCTCTGGGTTTACACATGTGGCTGCAATGGCAGATTTTCCTTCATTTTAAAGGCTGTATCATATTACACACACACACACACACACACACACACACACACACACATCCCACATTTTCTTTATCCATTTTTCTCTTGATGGACACTTAAGCTGACTCCATATCTTGGGTATTGTGAATAATCCTGCAATGAACATGGGAGTACGGATATCTCATTGAAATACTGATTGCGTTTCCTTTTGAATATATACCAGTAGTGGGATTGCCAGGTCACATGGTAGTGAAAAATCTGTAAGAAGAAAGCTACCCAAGTAACAATGAGTTTGATAAGGGCAACCTGCTTCCTGGACTGGTTAGAGAAAGCACTGTAACTGGAAATAGCATTTGAGCTGAGCTATGAAGGATTTTTATAGAAAAGAGGGTATTTTCAACAAAAGAAAAAGCACTCACTAAGCCTCAGAGGCAGGACCTGACAGTGGGTATGTGCAGAATGGGAGTTTGCCGGGCAGCTCTGTGGGTGCGGAGAGAGACAAGGTTTAGAGCAGGCAGGATCAGTTAGCAGAAGGCCAAAGGAGCTTGGACCAAGTACAAGCAGAGGAGAGGTGACTCGAAGCAGGGAGAAACTTTACAAAGACCAGTCTCAAAGACCTCTAAAGGGGGGAGTCAGGAGGACCTTTCTGGAGGTGCTAAAAGCTCTTATGGAGGGAAAGAGAGAGGAATTGGTTTGAGGGGCTGAGGGAATATGAAAAAAGAGAGGTCACAGCCATGACTTGGGACTGAAATCTCTAAGCTGTACAGGCACAGACAAGCAAAATGAGAGAGCCAGTGAGGAGCGTGAGAACCGGTGTCCAGTGGCCTCCAGACTGAGCTTGAGGTGACATAGTACAACGTTGGATGCCAATGTCCAGAAGCAGTTATAGGTCATAACAATGCAGCACTATGATGTCAAAGGCATGTGGAAGACAAATTCTAGAATATTCAATCAAATCCTGAACAAAGTACATACAGAATGAGCATCCCTAGTTGAAAATTTGAAATCTGAAGGGCACAAAATCTGAAAAATTTTGAGCACTAACATGACATCACAAGTGGAAAATTGAATACATGGGATGGGTTGCAGTCAAAATTCAGTCAAAATTTTGTTTCATGCACAGAATTATTTAAAATATGTATAAAATTACCTTCAGGCTATATATATGATAGTGTGTATATGAAACATACAAGAATTCCACGTTTAAACTTAGATTCCATCCCCAAAATACCTCATTTTGTGTGTGAAAATATTCCAAAATCATTTAAAAAAAAGTCCAAAATCTGGAACACGTCTGGTCACAAGCAACTTGGATAAGGGATACTCCACCTGTGCGGGTAAGTTCCCTCCCTATGAGGTTAGCCTTGGCGGCTGCAGCTCACTCCGTGTAATTCTCAATGGCAGCAGCAGAGGGCAGCAGCAGCCATGCTTGGGATATTCTTCACACCAAGAGCGAAGGGAAACTTCATTCCTAAGGGGACTTGGGATTCTGCCTTCTACAACAGACAATAGCCATTTCCAAATGCTAGGAAAGAGAAGACTGGCCCTGGCTTGGCAAGTAAACCGCAGATCCATCTTCATCTTGCAGAAGGAAACGCTGAGCGAAGCAACAGGACCGCATATATTCCACCATGCCAAAAGAGTAACAGTTAAATGTACTGAGCGCTTCCTGGTCTTAGACCTGTATGCATAAGGTGCCATTTCATTGGCTTAGCAACCCTAAGAATTTGGTATTATAACTACCATCCACATTTCACAGTAAATGAATTCAGGTGGACACAACTTTAAATGGTAGATCTCTGGCTCCAGAGTCCATGTACTTAATTAACCACTACACCTTGTTACCTGCCTACACAGTGGTGTTGTTACTGGACAAAGCTTTGTGTGCGCGAGAGTGTGTGTGTACAGGTGCATGCTTGCTTTCTGTTGCAAACAGAGTTGTTAGCTTCTTTAGATGTTGGGGTGAAGTGGAGGACTTGTTTTTACCTTCTGTTTCTTTTTTCTTTTCTTTCTTTCTTTTTTTTTTTTTAGAGACAGAGTTTCACTTTGTCACCCTCAGTAGAGAGCTGTGGCATCACAGCTCACAGCAACCTCCAGCTTTTGGGCTTTGGTGATTCTCTTGCTTCAGCCTCCCGAGTAGCTGGGACTACAGGCGCCTGCCACAACGCCCAGCTATTTTTTTGTTACAGTTTGACCTGGGCCAGGTTCGAACCTGCCACCCTCGGTATAGGGTGCCCTACTCACTGAGCCACAGGAGCCACCCCCTGACCTTCTCTTTCTTTCTTTCTTTTTTTTTTTTTTTTTTGTAGAGACAGAGTCTCACTTTATCGCCTTTGGTAGAGTGCTGTGGCATCATACAGCTCACAGCAACCTCCAACTCCTGGGCTTAGGTGATTCTTCTGCCTCAGCCTCCTGAGTAGCTGGGACTACTGGTGCCTGCCACAACACTGAGCTATTTTTTTGTTTTGCAGTTCAGCAGGGCCGGGTTTGAACCCACCACCCTCTTTAAGGAGCCCGGTGTCCTACTCACTGAGCCACAGGCACCACCCCTGACCTTCTCTCTCAAACCACAACACCGTAAGGCAGAAGTAGGGTAACTTTCCCTAGTTTCAAGTGTGGTCTCCTAACTGGTGCTGGTCCACGAACTGCTCTTAGTTACTGTTCTGCAAGGCAAGTACAGAAACTGAGAGTAAGCATTCAGGCACTTTTCTAGCAATTTGACAGAGTAATTTTATGTCTATTGAATCCAATAATAAAAATGAGGGGCTTGTATTTTGTATGTCTTTTTAATTCCATTTTTCTAGTAATTTGTGGCTGGTCCTTGGCCATAGGATTGCTGAGAAACACTGCAGTAGAATTTCTAACACAGAGGCGAAAGTTTATAGGCTGTTGGAGATTTTCCTTTCACAAGGGAAATGAAACCCAGCATGATTATTAAAACATGAAGTAGCTACTCCTCTGAGTCCTCCAACAGCTCTACTGGTTGTCAGGTTTAAAATACTATGAAGAAGAGAATGTGGCAGAGAGGAGGGAGGGATGGGAGAAGGGGAGGAATTGAAGAGGGACAATCTTGACAACTCTCACAGAACAGGATCCTCTTCACTTCTTGGCCTTGTGCTCAATCATTGCAATGAGTACAAGAAAAAAAACACGAAATTCAACAGGTGCAATAAGGAATGCATTTTTTTAAAACCCTGCTCTTAACATATTACTGATGCGCCTTTTGCATGTACATTTGATACACCAAAGGATTCTAAGGTTCATGTAATAAACCAGGTTTCCAACATTCTTTTATTCCCATTCACTCATCATAAAAATCCATACATGATTTTCAACTGAAAAATGAGTCCTTGGCCTTATTCCAGCTTTTGCATCAAAAGTTGCTATTTAGGGCATCCAAGTAGGGGCAGAGGAAGTGAAATTCTCCCTCTTTGCTGATGAAATGATCTTATACTTAGAGAATCCCAAAAACTCAACCACAAGACTCCTGGAAGTGATCAAACAATACAGTAACGTCTCAGGATATAAAATCTATGTCCACTAATCAGTAGCCTTTGTATATGCCATTAACAGCCAAGATGAGAAGCTAATCAAGGACACAATACCCTTCTCAGGAGCTTCAAAGAAAATGAATATACCTCACAAAAGAGGTGAAGATAAAGAAAACTATGAACCCCTAAGAAAAGAAATAGCAGAGGATATTAACAAGTGGAAGAACATACCATACTCATGGCTGGGAGGAATCAACATTGTTAAAATGTCTATACTTCCCAAAGCAATCTACAGATTCAATACTATCCCTATTAAAATACCAACATCATACTTCCAAGACTTAGAAAAAATAATTCTTTGTTATGTATGGATCTGAAAAAAAAACCATATAGCCAAAGCAATTCTTAGTAATAAAAACAAAGCTGGGGGCATCAGCCTACCAGACTTTAGCTGTACCTCAAGGCCATTATGATAAAAACAGCATGGTATTGGTACAAAAATAGAGACATAGACATTTGGAACTGAATAGAAAACCAGGAGACGAAACAAACATCTTACATGCACCTAATATTTGATAAATCAAACAAGAACATGCACTGGGGGAAAGAATCCCTATTCAATAAATGGTGCTGGAAGAACTGGATATCCACATGTAAAAGACTGAAACTGGACCCGCCTGCACCTTTCTCCACTCAAATTGATTCAAGATGAATAAAAGACCTAAATCTAAGGCAAAAAATAATAAAAATCCTCACAGAAAGTGTGGGGAAAACACTGGAAGCTATTGGCCTGGGGAAAGACTTTACGAGGAAGACTTCTGTAGCAATTCCAACAACAACAAAAATAAACAAATGGGACTTAATTAAACTGAAAAGCTTCTGTACAGCTAAGGTGACAACAACCAAAGCAAACAGACAACCTACACATTGGGAAAGGATATTTGCATATTTTAAATCAGACGAAAGCTTGATAACTAGGGTCTATAGAAAACTCAAATTAATAAACATAAAAAGAGCCATCAATCCCTTAGATTCCTGGGCAAAAGAGATGAATAGAACCTTCTCTAATGAAGACAGATGAATGGCTAACAAATGTATGAAAAAAATGTCAGCATCCCTAATTATTAGAGAAATGCAAATCAAAACCACCCTGAGATATCATCTAACTCCAGTGAGAATGGCCCACATCACAAAGTCTCAAAACTGCTGATGCTGGCGTAGGTGTGGAGAGAAGGGAACACTTTAATACTGCTGGTGGGACTGCAAATTAATACAACGTTTTGGAAGGCAGCTTGGAGAACCCTCAAAAAACTCAAGCTAGACCTCCCATTTGATCCTCCAATCCCATTGCTGGGCATCTACCCAGAAGAAAACAAATCCTTTTGCCATGGGGACACTTGTACTAGACTATTTATTGCAGCTCAATTTACATTTGCCAAAATGTGGAAACAGCCTAAATGTACATATTATAAAGTCAATAGAATGGAGAAGTTATTTAAAGGCTACTTTGTCTTATTAGGGTTTAACAAGTTACAATTTAAAATATCTATTCAATTTGGTGGTGGGGGAAGAAGCAAAGACCCAACCAAAAAATTAAGCAGTACACGAAAGACCTCTTAGTCTTAATAGCTGTGGAAGCTTAAAGAATTAGTGTGTGGCATCTGTACGTCCAAGCGCTTTTCTACATTCTGCAAAACTTCCACATGGCACAATGAGACAGCAGACCTGAGATCCACAATATGGAAAAGTCTCACTAGCAGCAAGGGGAAAATATGTTCAAAAAAAAACTGGCTCGGCGCCTGTGACTCAACGGGCTAAGGCGCCAGCCATGTATACCTGAGCTGGCGGGTTCAAATCCAGCCTGGGCCCGCCAAACAATAATGACAGCTGCAACCAAAAAATGGCCGGGTGTTGTGGCCGGCGCCTGTAGTCCCAGCTACTTGGGAGGCAGAGGCAGGAGAATCACTTGAGCCCAGGAGTTGGAGGTTGCCGTGAGCTGTGATGCCACAGCGCTCTATCCAGGGTGACAGCTTGAGGCTCTGTCTCAAAAAAAAAAACTAAAGGTGCACATCTTCATCAGGACATACCACATCCCTTCCAGATAAAAACACGACTATCATTCTGGGCCAGACGCACTATAGTTTCCCAAATTCAAGCAGGGAAGGACCTAGAGAGCATTTAGAACTTGTACGGCCCAAGGACGGTTGAAGCCCTTTCCCACACATCTCCTCCAGAGAAGAGATGTTCTCTGATTATAGCAACGGAGTTGGGACGGGGCAGAAGAAATGAAAATGGGACAGTAGCATGCAGAACAAACATTCTGCCTCCTCCACGGTGACCTGGACCACAGCTCGGAAGGCTGGGCTGTGCTCTCTGGCCAAATTCCTGGCTTCCATGTATAGTGTTTTCCTTTCTCTCTGAAGGGATTCCTAGATATGACAAGTTTATTTAGACATTCACATAGTATTGTGGATACAATATTAATTTAAAACAACTCACCATGCTGTAAATATTTTCCTTACCACCTTGATCCTTCAGTCCACTCCCTACTCCGGTTTGGAATTCTAGAACTCCAACTCACCCAGAATCCTGATTGTTTGCATGTACATCTGGTCTGGATCTCTTGAACTGTAAAGCCTGTAGTCACCACCCCAGTTCCTAGGAGGAGGGCTGGTCAACCACAACTGGAGACGTCTCCAGTCCAATTTCACGGACCTGCTCTTACAGCTAAAAACTGAAAAACAAACATGAGGCGGAACCAGCAGAAAAATTCTGGCAACATGAATAAACAGAATGGTGGAACCGCCCCCAAAAATGACAAACCATCCAATCCAGACGACCCCACTGACAAACCGATAGCGGAGATGTCCGAAATCGAATTCGGAATCTGGATTGCAAACAAGATTAATAAATTGGAAACAAAGATGGAGGTAGAGATTATGGGATTAATTCAGAAGATGTCTCAAGAATTCAACCAATTTAAAGATAAAATGACCAAAGATCTTGACACATTGAGACAAGAAGTTGCAACCCTCAAAGATATGAGAAATACAGTAGAAGCCCTCAGCAACAGAATAGAGCAAGCAGAAGAAAGGATCTCTGGCACCGAAGACAGAGATTTTGAACGTTCCCAAATGCTTAAAGAGATAGAGAAATGGAAGACAAAAACAGATCATTCTCTCAGAGAGCTCTGTGATAACTCAAAGAAAACCAATATTCGTCTTATAGGGATACCTGAAAACGATGAACTGGCTTCACATGACACAGAGTCCCTTCTACTTGAGATTATGAAAGAGAATTTTCCAGACATACCTAAGGACTCTGAAATT
>CAUYRH010060220.1:0-16486 GCA_963574655.1 Perodicticus potto
GGGCGCCTGTAGTCCTAGCTACTTGGGAGGCGGAGGCAGGAGACTCGCTTGAGCCCAGGAGTTGGAGGTTGCTGTGAGCTGTGATGTCACAGCACTCTACCCAGAGGGACAGCTTGAGGCTCTGTCTCAAAAAAAAAACCAACAGGCTAAGCTCTGGTTAAACAGTTTCTCTGGAGGTCAGGCCTTGTTAAGAACAGAATGCCTTGCTATATTTCTAAATGCTTCCTTTCCCCCGCCTCCTCTTGCTGAAAGCAGGAAGGGATTTTTCTCTAATATTTACTGTGAGAACATGATTGAATTCCTGGGGGTAAGGCTCATAATATTGTGAGGAACTGCCCTTGACTGGTCCCCTTGGAATTGTTAACTCTCAAACTTGCAGGCGCTGAGCCTCCATCAAGTTGTCAATTACAGTTGAGGTTTTCCAACCCCAGCTTGGTTTCCTCAGGGGTTTTCTGGTTTTTCTGCTCCAGTCAGCTGTCACTCCCTGTGTTTGCCTATCTCCCCAATCTTAGGGTGGTGATTTGCTTTGTGTCCTCCCCTCTCTTACAGATTGAATAAAAGTTGTTGATTTTTCCATGTGTTTAGCCTTTTACTTGTTAGGACATAGTAGACATGGTAGTGACTTTCAAGCTGCTCATATGCAGACCTGGAAAACCTGCAATCACTTTTCATAAATATTTATTTGAAAAAGAGTAAGTAGTTCCCAATATGTGCAGTATTCTATTGATGGTCATTAGATGAAACTTGTTAATTGTGTTGTCAAATCTTCTAGAGCCTTCATTGTTTTCTTTTGTTGGTGTTTTTGGAAATGGAAGCCAAGATTTCTTTCTCTTTCTTGTAATTCAGTTGCTTAACCAGGATCTGTCCAAGGTAGAAGTGATTTGTGTATCATTTTCCTGGACATGGCTTACTTTTTTCAGATTTTACGTCAGATAAATTTTCCTATTTTGTATTTATACATTTGCTGGTTTATTTGTTTTCCAGGGCTGCTGTAACAAATTAACCACAACCTGGGTGCCCTCAAACAACAGAAATTTATTCTCAGTTCTGGAGGCAACAACTCCAGAACCTTTCTTTTGTTTGTTTTTGTTTTTTGGCAAGGTTGGCTCCTTCAGGAGGCCATTGGGGAGAATGTGTTTTGTTCCTTTCCGCTGGCTTCTGGTGGTTGCTGGCACTCCTTGGTGTCCTTGGTTTGTAGACATACCACTCCAATCTCTGCTTTTGTCTTCCCAGGGCTTTCTTATAAGGACACCAGCCATTGGATTTAGGGCCCACCCTAACCCACTATTACCTCCTCTTATTTTAACTTTGATTATATCTACGAAGACTCAATTTCCAGATCAGATCACATTCTGAGGTTCTAGGTGAACATGGTTATTTGGGAGACACTATTCAACCCAGGGCAATTGGTTTCTCTTCTTCAGGCATCCCAGTCTTCCTTACCTGAGTTCTGGATTATCTGTCATGTGTTGTCTATTGATTTACACTGACTGCTTCAGTTTCTTTGCCTTTTTTGTCTGTGTTCACTGTAATCTTCTCAGTGACATTGTTAATGTCAGTAATTAAGTGTTCTTTAAAGTTAAATATATGCGTAAAAGTATATAAGCACACATATATAACATATTGTAATTTAAGTTGTTTTGTTGCACAAAAAGTTTAGATTTTCAAGTTACAGTTATTTCCCTTCGATACATGGTGCTCAGTTAGTAGTTAAAAAAAATGACAGTAAACAACCAAAATAACCCACTATTCTTCACCCATTATCTCTTCATTTCAGTTCCTGTGTTACAAATTTCCCCAAACCTAGTAGTGTACAATAGCAATCATCAACTATTTTAATTTGTTTACGAATTGAGGTAAGGGATTCAGAAGATCTCAGGTGGGCTTTTTATTTAAACATTTCTTTTTTTTTTAAGTAAGATCTCACTCCCTTGCCCAGGCTGGTGTGCAGTAGAATGATTATAGCTCCCTGCACCCTTGTACTCTTGGCCTTAAGCGATCTTCTCACCTCAGTAGCTGGGACTGCAGGCATGAACTATTGTGCCTGGCTTCAGCTGGCCAGTTTTTGCACAGATCTTGCTTGGTCATAGTCATGCTGACTTGGATTGCAGTCCCTTGAAGGCTCAGCTTGGCTGGGTGTCCAGGATGACTATTCTGTTGATGCTGCTTGTCCACTGGTAGTTTAGTTGACTGAGACTGGTAGCTGTTAATACCTGCTTGTGATCAACGTACCGTGGTGGTCTCAGGAAATTGAGTAGCTGACTTCTCTCAAATTAAGTGAGCAAAGAGGCACACATCATCATTTTGCTGCATTCTTTTGGCTGCATGTGAGTTCTAAGGCCATCCCAGATCCAAGGGAGGGAAATTAGACTCCCTCTTGATGTAACAGTAGCAGTGTCACATTTTATTTATTTATTTATTTTTTCAGTGTCATATTTTAGAAGAGCCCCTATGAGGAGACACTCATCAGCCATCTTTGCAAAACAGGGTCCCCGTACCGTTAGTGTAAGTTTTTAGTGTATAAAGCAACTGACACTATGTTGATCCTCTCACCATGTCATCCTCTCTTGTATATTTTTTAGTTAGCCCTCTGTGTTACCATGACTTCTTTCAATAGCTTTGGTACATTAAACTTCAATTTTTTTTTCCTCTGGCCTTTTTTTAATTTCTTGGTTGTAAGTCCTATAATTACATACTCACCAAGGTGGCAAGCATTGGTGCGTAAACATGGTTTTTAAATTCTACCTCTTGGTGTGTAGTGAATAAGCACCATTGGTAGAGGAAGGTGGCTTGAAATATTTTAAGAGTGATTACATTATAAATTGGACACTCAGAGACTTTCATCCCAGTGGTCTGTGAGTGGCGATGATGCTGGAATTTGGAGGTAACTTTTTATAATATTTCACTAACTATTGTCCTTTTTTTTCTTCTCTTGCCAGAACAGATGTGGGCTTATAACTTTGTTTAAAGTTTATTATGCTGCTTTAAAAGAGTGGTAACAAGAGCACAAAGTGAATATCTACCCATCCACCTTGAATACTAAAATTGGTTAAGCCCTTTTGAAGCTTATTAGTGATTTCTAGGCTAGATACAAGTTATGCTTGTATCAATGCTTATTATGTGTAAACTGTAGATATTTTCTTAGGGAAAGGTTAAATAGAAGTATTGGAAAAGACAGGCACACAGCCTACAGACATATGAAAAAATGCTCATCGTCCTTAATCATCAGAGAAATCAAATCAAAATTACTTTGAGATATCATTTAACTCCAGTAAGATTAGCCTACCTCACCAAATCCCCAAACTAGAGATGTTGGCGTGGATGTGGAGAAAAGGGAACACTTCTGTACTACTTGGTGGGATTGTAAACTAATACGTTCCTTTTGGAAAGATGTTTGGAGAACACTTGGGGATCTAAAAATAGACCTACCATTCGATCCTACAATTCCTCTACTATAGGTATATATCCAGAAGACCAAAAATCATGTTATAAAAAGATATTTGTGCCAGAATGTTTATTGCAACCCAATTCATAATTGCTAAGTCATGGAAGAAGCCAAGTGCCCATCGACCCACCAATGGATTAATAAATTGTGGTATATGTGCACCATGGAATATTATGCAGCCTTAAAAAAAGATGGAGATTTTACCTCTTTCGTGTTTACGTGGATGGAGCTGGAATATATTCTTCTCATCAAAGTATCTCAAGAATGGAAGAAAAAGTATCCAATGTACTCAGCTCTACTGTGAAACCAATTATAGCCCAAGAATATGGAGAAAGGGGATGGGGAAGGCAGGGGAGGGAGGAGGATGGGTGGAGGGAGGGTAACTGGTGGGACCACACCTAGGGTGCATCTTACAAGGGTAGATGTTAAATTTACTAAATGTAGACTATAAATGTCTTAACACAATAACTAAGAAAATGCTTAGGCTATGTTAACCAGTTTGATGAAAATATTTTAAATTGTATCTTAAACCAGCCCATTGTACCCCACGTTGCATTAATGTATACAGCTATGATTAAAAAAAAAGAAAGTATTGGAAAAGAATGTTACTAAGAGATTGCTGTGAATAATGAATGTACTTAAGCCTGTAACTAATTTTTTTTATTACTAAGAATGTATTGTTCAATTTTAGGCTTGTCTGGAGCGGGGAAGACTACCGTGAGCATGGCTTTGGAGGAATACTTGGTTTGCCATGGGATTCCGTGCTACACTTTGGATGGTGACAATATTCGTCAAGGTCTGAATAAAAATCTTGGCTTTAGTCCTGAAGACAGAGAAGAGAATGTCCGACGCATTGCAGAAGTTGCTAAGTTGTTTGCAGATGCTGGCTTAGTGTGCATTACGAGTTTCATCTCGCCTTATACACAGGTTTGTGGCTTTTGTGCCATTGCTGTTCTAATTACATTTATTGAGAATATGGTATCAGGCAGAGCTCATAATTTACTTTTTTGCAGTTTTTGGCCGGGGCTGGGTTTGAACCTGACACCTCCAGCATATGGGGCCGGTGCCCTACTCCTTTGAGCCACAGGCGCCGCCCCTCATAATTTAAACATTGACATGCTTTGAGGCTAAATGCAAATTAAAATAATTGACCTAAAGCATTTCTGTGCTGTGGTTTTCTTAGTAAATCCAGTTTTGAGAAAACCGGCCATTAAAACCCTGAATATAATATTGTTGAACTTAGGCCAATGGCCAGATCATTTCAAGCTTGACTTTTTAATTGAATAAACCTATGGTGAGTACTTGACACGTCCAGCCACCAGAGAATATCTAAGCTGTGTCCTCCCCTGGCTACTTTCCTCACACTTCTTTGATCTCACCTCCCATCATACTCTTCCTCTTATTTTAGAGACTAGCAACACAGAATTACTTTTTAATGTTTCTTGGAAAAAAATCACATTAGTTTGTCATCCTGGGGGTTTTGTTTTCCCCCAGCCTTCTTCCTGCCCCTCTCTTTGCAGTGTCCGCTGACTTCTGTTTGTACTTTGAGATTCAGGTGAGGGGTCTGCTTTCCTCCCCTGGGCTCTGTCTTTGGTGCCTTTGCTACTGTAGCAAAGCACTACAGCACTTTGTTTTATAAAAAAAATCCAAGTTCATTGATTGTGGTACTAATAGGAGCTGTAGTGATAATAATATTAATAATGACTAGCATTTATCAGATGCTTACTTTGTTGCCAGTACATGTTTTAAAGTGTTTTTATGTACATTAACTCATGTAGTTTTTATCTCCCAGGGAAGGAGGTAAGCTTGGGGAAACAGGTGTGCATTGCCAAGGTCTCACACTGCACTGGTAGAGCTAGTATTTGCACCCAGTATGTCTGCAGGACCTGTGCTCTTGTCTACCACACTGGGAGACCGCCAAAACCTGGTGGCTCCTTGAGGACTGGGGCTGTTTCTTATTTACCTTGATAATCTTGATGTCCGGGACCTGCAACATAGTGATTTTTAGTGTGTGTTGAACAATGGCGTATCCCTTTAGGAATCCTTGATATCAAAGATTAAGTGAGCTAGTATTCCGGCAGGGTCTTTGGAGTTGGACACAAATGGGTCTGAATCTCAGCTCTGCCAGTTACTGCTTTGGTGGCCAGGGCATTTGACCTTCCTAAGCTCAGATAATGCCTACTTTATAACATTGCTCAGAGAATTGGGTAAATCAGGCGTTCAAAGACTTCAGCGTAGTGCCTGGCATGTAATAAGTATTCAGTAAATATAATAAATGAAATAGAACAGTTCTAGTACTATATCATAAATTAATCTGATGATTCCTTGGACTACCCCCCCCCCCAGACTTTTTTTTTTTTTAAACAAAATGTGACCTATAAGAGTTATATATAACTGTCAGATTGAGTTATTCACACGGGTTCATGTAAGTGAACCATGGCAAAAGTCCTAAAAGGTTTTCATTTTCCTGATACCTTGGGATCAGGGTTAATACATCAGTTTTGAGTGCATTGATAATGAAGTTTATAAGCAGAATGAGAGTTAGCATTTCTGAATCCTTGGGTATAAACAGTTTTTATAAGAATATGATAACAGTGATATTCTTATACTTTCTGGGAACCTTTTTGACTCTTAGAAAAGAGGTAAGTCAGTAACTCCTGAGTTGGAGAGCTATCATCTAAGACCTGGGAGTCTGAAAGTATGTGACGATCTGCTCTTTTGTCCCGTTTCCATAGTGGGAAGCAAAAGTGTTGCCCTTGTCTGTCAAAAGACTAAGAATGAGGTCTGGATTATGTTTAGGGGATGTGAAAATTCATGATTATATTTGAATTGAACCATTTATATGGGATATGTATGTTTTCCTATCCAATCCTGATTATATATGCTCATTCAGTCAAGAGCTATTCATTTGGAACCTTTATATCAACCACTGAACTGGACGTCTTGGTTCTAAAAATAAACCTGAAGAAGTTGGTGGTCTGGTGGGAACATCAGTGTGTAAACAATGAGAGTAACTTGAGTCAAGTCCTTGGGGAAGTGTACATAGAAGGTGCTGTGGAGCATTCACAGAAGGTGCTGCTTGAAATGAGTCATGACGGATCAGAGTATACCTGTTAGACCAGAAGGAGAGCGCTGTCTCAGACTGAGGGGACAGCACAGTATTGCTGTGGAAATGTTACAGAGGTTGGTTTCATGGGGAACTGTGACCACTATGCCAGATGACTGTGTGGGGAGATGATGTCAGACTGATTTGCAGAAGCTAGATGACCTCTAGACTGTTCAAGAGGTTGCCTCCCAAGGAATTAATAGTATGAGATTATTTACAATAAGAAATGATGTCATTGTGTTTGCATTTAAGTGAGAAGAGACTGGTTTGGGGGTGGGAGACTAATTGGAAGGCTGTTGCATCAGTTCCTGCTCCATCCCAATGTAAGCAGCAGTGGTGGGGATAGAAGAGATGAGACAGATTTAAAGGCTTATGAGCCTGTAGTAGGACTTGGTGTCTGGTTGGTTGCTGATTTGGGGGGGGATAATGAAAGAAGGTACTTTCTGAATTGGGGGTGGGTATGACTGAGTTATGAAAGAAAGGGTAGGAAGGGAAGAGATGAGTTTTTCATTTTAGGTGGGTTACTTTTGAAGTATGAGTGTAGTGTCTAAGTGGAGATGACCCCTGGGCTATGAGGAAATTGGTTCTAGAGCTCAGAAAAGTTGAGTAGGATTGAGATTGAGATTTAGGAGTTCATAACTTTATTAGCTAAACCCTAGATGAGGTTGAGCATATTCAAAAGAGTATATAGAAGAAGAGAGCCACCGGTGGAAACTTGGGAACACCTTTGTTTAAAAGGACAATTAGAACAGTAAGATCACAGCTTAATTGCTAGGCAGACACTAAAGTCATAAAGCTAATGAGATGATTTTAATATTTTAGGGTAAGATTTGTAACAGAGGCATATACTGGGTACTCTGAGAACCTGGAGGAAGCAAGAGCCCTACCCTGGGCACGCAGGGAAAGCTTCCTGGAGGTGCTGACCCAGAGATGTGCTGTGAGGGAGCGAAAGGGGCGTATTTCAGCTGGTGGGGGTGGCAAGGGCATGAGGTACAATGAGCCTGGTAGACTATGCAGGTATAATCCTTAACGGGGCATCAAGTGCAGGACTGAGAACAGTGGGACAAGGTGCAGGCTAATGTTGCATGCCAAGAAACTTTGATTTTACCCCAAGGGTGGCAAGGAGTTTCTGAAGAGCTGAGTAAGATGGCCAGGTTTGCATCTTGTGTCATTCTGGGGACAGTGTAGAGTATGGCTTTGAGAATATCTAAGTTAGAACGAGAAGACTGATAAAAAGGGTGTTGAAGTTGTTGTCCAGACAAGAGAAGTGGGATGAACTAGGGAGTAGGGAAGGGTGAGCACACCAGGTTGGAGTAATATTTAGAGGTAAACTCTGAAGGACTTCATGGTCATCTGATGGCTGAATAAATGTGGAAAGAGAAGGAACCAGAATAGCTCTTGGGATTGCTGGTAAAGAGCATTGTTTCACCCTTGATTTGGATGGTATAACAGGCAATGCAAGTTTGGAAAAAGAGAGAATGGGTTCCATTTTGGACATGTTAAGTTTTTGGTGTCTGTTTGATATCCAGGTGGATATATTTAGAAGAAGTTGGAAATGTGTGTTTAATGTCAGGAGGGAAGTCAGGGCTCATGCTCAAGTATTTGTGTGTATGTCCTAATTTGTGCTGCAAAGCCATTGAAAATAGTACTCCAGGAGGTTGGGTCACGCCTGTGATCGTAGCACTCTGGGAAGCCAATGTGGGTGGATCACTTGAGCTCAGGAGTTCCAGACCAGCCTGAGCCAGAACAAGACTCTGTCTCTAAAAATTTCTGAGCATTGTGGTGGGTGCCTGTAGTCCCAGCTACTCAGGAGGCTGAGGCAAGAGGATCACGAGCCCAAGAGTTTGCTGTGAGCTATGACACCATAGCTCTCTACAGGGGGCAACATAATGAAATTCTGTCCCTCCCCCCCTGAAAAAAAAGAAAAGAAAAAAGTGCTGGAAGACTGTGTAGGGTAAGCAGCAGGAGACTGCATTTTTTTTTTTTTTTTGTGGCTGAGGCTGGGTTTGAACCCGCCACCTCTGGTATATGGGGCCAGTGCCCTAATCCTTTGAGCCACATTTTGGAGTGTGGGACAGGTGAAGTAGAGAAGCCCACGGGAGGCTATCTAGGCTTTAGGAATTCACAGGGGCAATCGTGTGAAATGCAGAGTCCCTGGAACTTGAACCCTGAAAAGAACCTGTTGGTAAGGTGAGGGGCAGCTTAGGTGTTCATAGGGCAGTCATGTGAAATGCACCAAAGTAGGGAGAACCTGAGAAGGAAAGGGATTTAGGGATTTAGAATATGTGAAGGGAGGAAAGGCAGTGGGGAAAAAAATCATTAAGATGGAGATAAATTTGTATGCCAGAGAGGAGACTGAGAGCTTTCACGCCTGGGAATTTTCTTTTTGAAATAAAAAGTCTGGTCATCTGGCCAGAGTGGGAATAGGTAAGGTTGGTCAGAGGGGCCATAGGAAGGTGGCAAAGGCTAAAATGAACCATGCGGAAGGTGGAAGTTGCAGGGGCCCGCTTTGAAAATGTTGGCACTGCACTTGGCCACAGAGGTGTGAATGTGAATTGTGAACAAGATAAGTGGCATCCTCAAGGGAGGAGCTAGTTTTTTTAAGACCAGGAGGAAGTTGACTTACAAAGGAAACAGTGTTCCAGGGGACAGGGTGCAGAGGGTTTAGACTGAGAGATGAGGGAAGTTACTACAGGGTTGGAGTTTAGGAGCTGGGCAGAAAAGTTACATTCTTGGGAATGCTAGAGAGAAGTGGCCGCAGGGGCTTGCATTTAGCAAAGGAGTAAACTTGCAAGTGGCTGCCAGAGCTTGCATTTGGCAAAGGAATCCATCTCTTCTCTCAGGTTGAGAAAATCCATCTCTTTGTGCCAGCTCAGGCTGAGGTCGAATGTTATGTTAGAGGCCTGATGTCACCTGCATTTGAGCTGGACCAGGTTCCACACGGAGCGTAGGTGAAAGATTTTACGTGCACCTGTTGTTTTCTTTGTGTAATTCCCCAATATCCTGGGTTTGTAGCAGAGTATACCTTTTAAAGTAGTTAAGAAGAATAGATGTCAAACTTGTATGTTCTTAGATTTATTTTTTTAATTTATATTTTAAAAATATAAATTATGTCTCATATAGTTTCTGCTAAATTGAGTGAAAAGCATTTTTTACTCATTCCTCATATTATAATAATCTAGCACCTTTGCAATTAGTGTGATCACTTTTTACTGTTTCTGTGCATGTCTTTTTTTTAAGGATCGCAACAATGCGAGGCAAATTCATGAGGGTGCGAGTTTACCCTTTTTTGAAGTATTTGTTGATGCTCCTCTGCATGTTTGTGAACAAAGGGATGTCAAAGGACTCTACAAAAAAGCACGGGCAGGAGAAATTAAAGGTCAGTAATATGTCCTTCCCTGTTTGTCTTAGCAAGTAGGTATTTTATCTTTCATATGTGGGACTGATAACTTTTCTAAGAGAGTGGGAGTGTTTAAGTGACTTGGAGTGCCTTGAAAAGAGAAAGTGAGTTTTATTACACCAGTCTATTCCTTAGGTTTAGTAGCAGAACCTGGTACTGGGCATTAAATGAATATTGTTGATCACGTTGAATCCTACTCAACAGGACAGAGTTGGGACTTGGGTTGGAGAAAACCTACTTGGTAGAATTAGGTGCTTATCGTTAGGTTAGGTATCAGGTGCCAGCTGCCACCACCCCCACTCCTTTGTTAAAAATGTAGGGAGTCTGGGAGCTATTGGGAAAAATGCCTGAATTATAAGCATTCTGATACCAAGGATAATGTTTTGTTCTTGCTTATATCATAGTGCTGGGAATGGTCTCTTATTCATTCCATGGCAAGGGTGACTTGGTGATAGAATTCTGCCTTCCTCATTCCATGTATGATTGTTGAATTAGATTGAATTAATGTAGAGACCAAAAGTATTTATAAGTGGATACATGTAGGTTATATGCAACTACAATGCCATTTTATATAAGGAACTTGAGCATCTGCAGATTTTGGTATTTGTAGGGAGTCCTGGAACCAATCCCCGCAGCTACGGAGGGAGTAACAGTACACGGTGCTTTTTATGTTTTGTGGTTTCAACTTTGATGAACATTTAGTCCTTGAAGGAGAAATTTCTACCCTATCTCTTCTGTGGCCTTTGATACAGATTATATTATTTATCTTGTAGACATCTTTTGACATTTGTCCTGTTCTATTATCATTACCAAAAACAGAGGACATGCTGGTATTAAAAGATAAAGGTCGACAGAATTATTTAGTGATCAGTGATTCATGCAGGTAACTTTTGTTTGCCTTCCTAAAAGTGGGTGTGATAGCCTGGGATTGTTACAGGAACTCCCAGGAGCTCTAAGTTATAGCTTTTGACATTCAGCTTCTGGCACTAAAAAGAAAAAAGTTGAAGGAAAATGCTTGTTGTTCCGAGTTTTTCTGTATTTGGACCTGGGACACGTTAGCAGATGGGGCCAGTTCCACCTGCCATGGTCATATGCAGTTCCAAGGGCAGGGCTGATATCCAGTCATTCTGCCATGTAGACCCAAACCCTGGGTGAGGGCTACTGCCTGTCACTCCTTACACCTGTTAAGCTGGCACCTTCTTAGAAGGAACAGTCTGCCCGACAGAACACTGTGGCAATGGGAAGGAAACAGTTTTAGCCCTTCTACTTCTGTTTCATGCTCTATTGATAGACAGTTTTCTTTTTTATTTTTTGAGACAGCCTCACTCAGTTGCCCTGGGGTTGAGCGCTGTGTTATCATAGCTTACAACAACTTCAAACTCTTGGGCTCAAGTAATCCTCTTGTCTCAGCCTCCCAAGTAGTTGGGACTACCGGTGCCTGCTACCAGGCCTGGCTGGTTTTTCTATTGTAGAGATGGTGTCTGGCTTTGCTCAGGCAGCTGTCGAACTCTTAAGCTCAGGCAATCCATCTGCCTTGGCCTCCCAGAGTGGTAGGATTACAGGTGTGAACCACAGTGCCTGTCTAGATAGGCAGTTTCCACTTCAGTCTTTTGTGTAGAAATTTGGCACAGAAAAGCAAAATGGTATGTCTAGGATCTTTCACTTATCTTAGTTGTACTTGATTTTGTTGTTTTTACAAGGATTGATTGGTTGGTAAAGGAGATAGATTTGTCTGGCTGGCTGGAGTAAGCTACTTCTGAGCAGAAACATCTTGAACATTTTTTTATCTTTAGAATTTAATACAGTTGGGCAGTGCCTGTAGCTCAGTGAGTAGGGTGCTGACCCCATATAGTGAAGGGTGGCGGGTTCAAACCTGACCCTGGCCAAAGTGCAACAAAAAAAATAGCTGGTTGTGTGGTGGCCGCCTGTAGTCCCAGCTACTTCAGAAGCTGACACAAGAAAATCGTCTAAGCCCAAGAGCTGGAGGTTGCTGTGAGCTGTGATGCTATGGCACTCTACCAAGGGCAACAAAGTGAGACTCTGTCTCTAAAAAAAAAAATAATTTAGCACAGTGTGTGGCCCAACCCATATGCCCATCACACACATAGTAAATGCCTGTTGGATGGATGAGAAGGTAGAGTGGGAATGGGGGTGTTCCATACACATTTTTTTCCCTGGCAGTGTTTTATTGTGACCTACTGCTAAATACTGTTGAGGGTATTGATCATGCAGAAATTTCTTCTTGAGTTCAGGACTCCAAGGTGATGCTTAGACATATGAAATACAAAGAAAAGAAATAAGTGGGCTATAAGCTTATGGTACATATTTTAGAACTCTTTGGTTAACTGTACTTCTTAATCAGAATGTTTTTTTTTTTAATTTTAGAGTAATATGAGGGTACAGACAATTGGGTTATGTTGTTTGCACTAGGTAGAGTCCAAGATGTACTTGTGTCCTCCACGCATACAGCCTTACATTGTGCCCAGTAGGTGGGAGCACACCAATCCCCTTACCTCCCCCCTCCTCCCTTCTCCCAGTAAAGATAATTTTAAATTCATGTTTACTATTCTAACCCAGGAATGACCTAAGCTCTTTTAGGCAGGCAGGCCTTGAACAACTTACGTGTAGGGTAATGTCAGGAGTATAAAATGGGAACAGTGTATTTTTGGCTCAACTAGCCCATTTTGTGCAAATGTTGTGTATTCCTTCCTTGACAGTTAAGCGTAAACAATAGGGAAACTAAATAGTGGTTACTATCAAAATTGATTATATTTGATTGTGTATTTTATTTGGTAACTTAACAGGCTCACCATCCTTGTTTACGTTTTGCTTAAGCAAACAGTAGTTCGTCTGTCTGTCTGAATTTGCTATCTGGTAGAAGGCGCCTGCAGAGCTTCTGTTTGGCCACAGATTATCCTAACACGCGTCTTTCCCCAGATTGACTCAGTGTTGACTGAGAGTGAAAAAAAGCCTTGTCAAGTTGGTTTTATGCCCAGGACGCAGGTACTGTGGCCTTTGTTCCTGTGGAGTAACCGAGATGCTCTGGATTACCTTGTATCAATTATTTCTTTACAGGCAGTTTAGGCATTTACTTAAGAGAAAAATGGTGATATAAGTGGTGGAGTTGATTCTCATTAGTTGTGGATCCCACATCTGTCAATTTGATTCCTTGCTAATATTTATTTATAACCGCCAAATCAACACTCCGGACACTTTTTTGGATATGAGCAGGGCAGTGAAAATGAGAATCACCTCGCACAACTGACCGCTCCGAGCTGAAGTCAACACAGTGACTTCTTGTTCCGGGCTCATACTGTAAACAGCTGTCCTTTGGCAGCTATTTAATGCCACTTTTTTTGCATATTTGTGATTTTGGGGGTGATATTGCTGTTTCAAATGGCCCCCTCATATTTCCAGGCACAAGAAGGCTAAGATGTGCCTTATGAGGAAGGACGTGTGTTAGGTAAGCTTCATTCAGGCATGAGTTAGAGTGCTCATGAGTTCAGTGTTAGTGGGGCGACAATATCTGTTAAATAAATGGAGTGTCTTTAAATGGAGACACACATAAAACAAAGTGAAAACATGGATCGGTTAACACAAATGTTATGACCAGAGGTTTGCAGAAACCTAACTAGGTAGGAGCAGTTGTTCAGCATTTGCTAATTTAGTGTTGGTGGCAAATTTATTGAATGTGACTACTGTGAGTAGTGAGAATGAACTATATGCGTTTAAGGAAGAAACACAAATTTAATTAGAAATCCTCTCCCAAGAAGTTTCAGTAAACTTAGAGGTGACAGTGCAGGTATTAACTTTCTAATACACAGCAGAGATCTGAAGAAGTAAACCTATTTTAATTTCCACTCCCCTCAATTGCCTGGTACCTTTTATAGGTTTCACTGGGATTGATTCTGAATATGAAAAGCCAGAGGCCCCTGAATTGGTGCTGAAAACAGACTCCTGTGATGTGAATGACTGCGTCCAGCAGGTCGTGGAACTTCTACAGGAACGGGTAAGAGCAGATGAAAGGAGCAGTCATCAAGAGAATAATTATGTCCCTCTCATAACCTTTCTCCTATTAAAACAATGGTGGTGTTAATATTGAGTGACATTTGTATTTTAAATTCTTTACAGTGCCAGCAGTTTTCTTTGTATGTAGATGGTTGCCTTAGGTGTTGTGAGGAGTGCCTCATAGTACAACATGTGAAGTATCTCAGTCAACATAAACCTCAGAAGGTTTAGGAGTCAGCCTTTTACTTTATCAGTCATTTTGTCACAGAGCTACCCAATAGAGAGAAGTCCAGCCATGATTATTCAGTCTGTAACTTGGTATTACCTTTCGCAAGTTGAGGTTTCTAAGGTAGTTAACTTTTGCTTGGCGTTTAGAGGCTGCCCACACTTTCCATGTGACAACACGATTATATCCTTATAGTTGGACTCCAGAGGGATCCTGTGGAGGGTACGATTCTAGGACATAAAGACCTCTCTCTGGTTCTTGGACATGAGGAAGTCAAAGAGGCTTAATGTTCTCCAAGGTACTTAGGCTCAAAAACAGGTACATGGTTCCTTCAGACTTTAATCTGAGTTTCTAGAAGTTATTTTTCACTCTTCCCTTAAACCTCTTCCCCCATCCCCCTGGAGGATCACGTGGTTTGCTGTTGTTGGAGTTACCCTGTCCCCTTGTCACATTCCCCTACCTTTTGCTGTTCAGTCCTGACCTTGGGGTACACAGTGATGCATCATCGTTCCTTACTCTGTCCTCACGGTGGGTTTTGGAGTTTGAGCCCCCTCTTGGGCTGCAAAATCCTATTAGCATAAACCTCTTTCATCTAGTGTCCCTAATTTTTTTTTCTACTCCTGAATATGTTATAAATGTTTGGCTTTTGAATTTTTCTACCTACCAGGTAGTTACCCAGAAGCTTTCCCTCCTATTTTTCTTATCCAAATATTGTAGCTAAATAAGTAGAAATAATATGAAGTGTCCTGCCATGATGCTTTTCTTTGAATGTCCTGGTGTACATCTGCAGGTCAATGAGACACCATCCCAGGAGGTTTTGTGCTTCATCTTTCTGCTTCTAGAGTTCTTCCTAACTAGTCTTCTGTGCTCTTGCCCTCGTCCTGTTCTGCTTCTGGCTTCCTTCTCATCTCTCCAAAGTGGCCCTGACATTTGTTCCTTTATCACCCGTCATCACCCACACATTTATTAAAACCCTCTGCTGTAGTCAGTCACAGTCCTGGGCACTAGCATTGCAAAGATTTCTCAGCTGTGTTTCCATCCTTGAAGGTGATAGACATGAGAGTGTTGAACTCCTATGAAGAGTGTTAGAAACCATGATTTCATCTTGTCCATTGCATACTGAGAGGCACAGAGGGAGTAATTTGGAAAAGCTTTATTTATATAAAATCTTTCTCATCTGTTTGTTCATTTTCAAAAGATACTTTTTTCTGGACTTAGAATTCTGGGTTAACAGGCTTTTTTTCTTTCACTACTTTCAAAATGTTGCTTAACGGTCCTTTCATTCATACCATTTCTGATGAGAGGTCTGATGTAATTCTTTTCTCTCTCTGTTTCTTTATTTTTGTCCCTATCTTAATTGAATTCAGGGTTTTCTGTTACTCCTTGGTTTTTAGTGGTTTCAGTATGGTGCGTCTAGGTCTTTTAGTATGTTGGGTCTTTTTTCTTCTACTTTTAGAGGGTTGAGGTTTTGTTCTTTCATTAGTTTTTGAAAACTCATGACCATTACCTCTTTAAATCATTCTTTTATCTCTTCTCCCTCCTTTTGGGACTCAAGTTACACATGTTAAACAATAAAATATTGTCCCATAGTTTTTTCATTCTTTTTCTATTAATGTTTTAGGTTTGATAATTTCTAGTTATTATTTTATTTTATTCTATTTTTTATTGTTGGGGACTCATTGAGGGTACAAGAAAGCAGGTTACACTGATTGCATTTGTTAAATAAAGTCCCTCTTACAATCGTGTTTTGCCCCCCAAAGGTGTGGCGCACACCAAGACCCCGCCCCCCTCGCTCCTTCCCTCTCTCTGCTCTTCCTTTCCTCACCCCTCCCTCCTCTTTTCTCTCTCTGCTCTCCCCTTCCCCCACCCCCACCGTGTCCTTAATTGTCATTAGTTGTCCTCATATCAAAATTGAGTACATGAGATTCATGCTTCTCCATTCTTGATGCTTTACTAAGAATAATGTGTTCCACTTCCATCCAGGTTAATACAAAGGCTGTAAAGTGTCCATTTGTTTTAATGGCTGAATAGTATTCTATAGTGTACATATACCACAGCTTGTTAATCCATTCCTGGGTTGGTGGGCATTTAGGCTGTTTCCACATTTTGGCGATGGTAAATTGACCTGCAATAAGCAGTCTAGTGCAAGTGTCCTTATGATAAAAGGATTTTTTTCCTTCTGGGTAGATGCCCAGTAATGGGATTGCAGGATCAAATGGGAGGTCAAGCTTGAGTTCTTTGAGAGTTCTCCATACTTCCTTCCAAAAAGGTTGTATCAGTTTGCAGTCCCACCAGCAGTTA
>CAUYRH010060221.1:0-16768 GCA_963574655.1 Perodicticus potto
GGCACCCTAGAAGGGGAAGGAGGTTTGGTTTTTAGAAGGTCTCTCCCATGGGGTAGAACGGGAGGACGTCCGGACTCTGCTGGCTTGTTTGTATGGAGGTATGGTGTATACTGCGAACCTCCTTCATGGGGGAGGGGACTCCCGTCCACTTGGTGATGTGCTCTGTACCTTTTTGTTTGTGTCCTCGGGGTCTCAGGTCTCCCCAGCAGGGTTGATGTGCACTCTTCGATCTTTTCTTTTGGCTCAGATCCAAACCATCAGCTTTCTTGCTGAGTTTGTGTCCTTTAATGCTCCTTTTGGACGGGAACCTCTGTGGAAAGCTGGCTACAGATCGCCATCTTGGCTCCTTCCCCATAACTTTAGATTTTATGTTTATATCTATCATCTATTTTTATTTAATTTATACATATGGTTTTCAGGATGGATAGAAGTTTATTTATCTTTTTGCCTATAGGTATCCAATTGTTCCAGTTTTTGAAGGAACTGTCGTTTCTTCACTGAATTGCCTTTGCATTTTTGTTAAAAATAAGTTGTCTATATACATATGAGCCTTATTTGTGGACTCTTTCTTTTCTGTTGATCTATTTATCTATCTTTATGCAATATTGCACTGTCTTGATTTCAATATCCTTATGATAAGTCTTGGGATCAGGTAGTGTTAGTATTACAATTTAGTTCTCTCTCTCTCTCTTTTTAGTTTTCCTAAACTAAAAAAGCTTTTCTAGGTCCTTTGTACTTCTTTATATATTTTATAATTAACTTGTCAATTTCTATAAAAAAGCTTCCTAGGGATTTTTATTTGGATTTCATTAAATCTATAAATTAAGTTGGGAGAATTTATCTCACCCTAACAATACTGAGTCTTCATGAACTCATGATCATAGTCTATCTCTTCATTATTATTTTGGTCTTAACTTCTCTTGGAAGTATTTTGTAATTTTCATTGTATAAATTTGTTCACATATTTTGTCAGATTTATCTCTAAATGTTGTAATATTTTTCATGTTATCATTAGTGGTATTTTTTATTAATGTCAACTTGTAATTGTTTGTTGCTATTGTATAGACATCTAGTTGATTTTTGCACATTGAGATGGTATCCTGCAAACTTGCTAAACTCACTTATTGGTTCTAGTAGCTTTTTTTTTTTTAATTAAATCATAGCTGTGTACATTAGCTCAATCAAGGGGTACAATGTGCTGGTTTCATATTCAAACTGAAATATTTTCATCAAACTGTTTAACATAGCCTTCATGGCATTTTCTTAGTTATGTATGCAGACATTTGTATTCTGCATTTAGTAAGATTCACCTGTACCCTTCTAAGATGCACCGTAGGTGGGGCCCCAGAGATTACCCTCCTGCCACTGAACCTCCTCCCTCCCCGTCCCTCCCTTACCACTTTCCCCATATTCTTGTGCTATAATTGGGTTATAGCCTTCATATGAAAGCTAGTTTCATAGTAGGGCTGAGTACACTGGATACTTTTTCTTCCTGTTTGTTCATTTTTATGGCTTTTTCTTTTTTTTTTACTATGAGTAAGCCACTCTCCAATAAACAAAATTGTTATAAAAATGACTAAGATATAACCTTAGGTTCAGAGAAATAAGACCCGGACAAACCTATTTGCAGGAAATGGAAAATATGAAGTGTAATCAGCGAAGTGAACATAAACCCCCTTGAGAGCTCAGGAGTCTGAAGGACGCTTTCAACCATGAAACTCGGCAGGCTGCCTGGAGGGGCTGGCATTGTGCTGGCCCTGCAGGATGCTGGGATTTGGCCTGGCAGGTGGGTGGGTGATAAGAGGAGATTCAAGGGCACAAACAAAGGCAAAGGACTGGGAGCAGGCTCCTGGTTTTTGCTCCTCTGCAGAGACCCCCTTTAGCATCACTCTCTACACCAGCTGGCAGAGCTGAGGGGCTGGGGGAGACATCTGGGCTACCTGACCCCAGAGTACCCTGGGCTCAGCCAGTCTCCAAGGACTTGGGGACAGGACAGGATGGCCCCATGTCTTCCTAAAGCTCTACCTTACCCCTCTGCTCTCACTGGGAACATTAGGGTCCAGCATACACTGACCATATTTGATAGATTTATTACCCAGCAGCAGTGCCTGACACAGTATTTGGCACAAAGCTCTCTGCAAACAAGAACTGGGAGGGAAAGAGAGAAGGTGGGAAAGAAGGGCAGCCTTAACAAGGAGGGATCCTGGCCTCCTACTCATGACTTGGGGAAAGCACAGCAGAGAGTCATTTGGTTGTCCTCAGCTGTGGAGCTGGGCGTCCTGTGCACCCTCATTCCCCAGACGCCTGGTGAAGAATCCTGCCGGGCACATTCTTCTCCATTGCCAGTCACCAGCTGAGTGGGGTCGCACTGCGGCCGGCCCCGAGCCCAGAGAACACAGCATGAGGGCCTGGCTTCTTGTCACTGTTGTCTTGATTTCATTTCTTAACTTGCCCAGCTATCGTCATCTTTTTGTGGACAAAGATGACAGAACACTTGTTATGTATCTCATCTGCCTGCTTTGCACATAAAACTAGCAGAATGACAGTCCAGATAGTTCCCTAAAAATGGTTAAGAGGTAAGGGGACGTTCAATGCTAGTCCTAATTTTAGGAGCAGATGCAGGGTGGTTGGTTATGGCACTTTTAAAAATAAAGATTAAATTAAATGACTTATTAGACCAAAACTCTGAGCTCTGAATATTGAAATTTCCATAAAATGAAATAATTTTTGCCTAAACGATAATTTTATGACACAGTTCACTGAATCTGGATTCATTCTCTCCTCTATGGTTAATAGAAATGGTCAGAAGCCCAAATAGGTACTGGTTTATGTTAAGTCATATTAATGCAGGCTTCATCTATAAATAAAAATATCACTAGACTAGTGTATGGGGACTTGTGTTTTAATTATGATAAACCAAATGGGTAAATAGCATAAAGTAAAACAAAACATTAGTATATTTGATAATCCATGGAGATGTTAAACTCATGAGAAACTCAATGAGGGATCCCACATAGAGATGGGATGTTTTGAACAGTGGGTATTGAGAAGTTCTTTGTCTTAAACACCACCTCCCAAAGTAGCTAATAATCCAAAGGTGTGCACATGGGCAGACCACAGACTAGCTGGGGAGAGCATTAGGGATTTGCTCATCTGAGCCCTCCTCTCACAGACAGAATGAGCGAGGAACCAACAGGCTCACGAGTCATATTAACCCAAGAGTTGGGAGCCAAGGAAAGGCTTTGGGTCTCCTAGGCCACCTTCGCTGCTAAAACAAGAGGATCTCTGGGCAGGGGAGAAGTCCAGTCACAGTAAACTTGAACACAGGGAAAAGCAGATTACAAAGAGCCCCAGTGAACGGGTGTTCTGTACAGGAGGTGAGGAGGGCCAAAGAAAAGCCATCTGGCTCCACCAGGCTGGCCCAGGCTGTCTCAGGTCAGCAGAGAGGATAACGGAATGAAGAACCCGAATTCATGGCAATGTTCTGAGCAAAACAGATCATTGTGCACATTGGCAGCTGCTGGCTTCAGGGATCGATGTGTTTGTATGGCCTAATGGAACACCCACTGCTTCCAGACGTCTGGCTGGACATGCAGGCCAGGGGAGGGGCTCCTGTGTGGATCAGGCTGACGCGGGCCACCACCTGACTAGGCATCCTGCTAAGGACAAAGTAGGTGCCCATGAAGATGTTTCTAACATCCCAACAACTAAATTACCGCAGGGAAACTGCATCATGAAAAGAAATGCGGGCTTACAGCTTAGGAAGCAATTATCAGTGAAGACGTATTCGAGGGTATCTTACATCTTACACATTTTAAACATTGTAGGTAAATATCTGTACGCGGAATGGGAGAAGATATTTGCAAACTGTCCCTCCAACAAGGCATTAATAATCCAAATATATAAGAAACTCAGCTCAATAACAAGCAAAGGTCTCAATAGACATGTCTCAAAAGAAGAGATACATATGGCCACATCATATGAAAAAAAACGCTTACATCGCTAAATGCAAATCAAAACCATGATGAGATATTATCTTGCCTTAGCTAGAATGGCCATTCACAAGAGTAATGTAAATGCCATTCACAAAAGTAATTGTTACTTACGGAAGTAACAAATGAGGCCAGGCACTTGGTGGCTTATGAATGTAATCCCAGCACTCTGGGAGGCCAAGACGAGTGGATTGCTTGAGTTCAGGAGTTCAAAACCAGCCAGAGCAAGAGCGAGACCCCATCTCTAAAAATACCGGGCACTGTGGCAGCCACTTATAGTCCCAACTACTAGGGAGGGTGAAGCAAGAGAATCACGTGAGCACAGGAATTTGAGGTTGCTGTGAGATGTGATGCTATGGCACTCTACTGATGGCCGCAAAGTGAGACTCTGTCTCAAAAATTAATTAATTAATTAGTTGCTTAATTTGTTATTAAATAACAAATGCTGGCAAGGATGCAAAGAAAGGGAACACTCATAGAAGGCTGGTGGAATGTGCATTAGTACGGCCGTTGTGGTGAGCAGCACGGAGTCCCTCAGAAAACTAAAAATAGGATTGCCATGTGACCCAGCACATGAGTATAAGCCCACTGCTGGGTATATGCCTAAGAGAAATGCAATCAGCATGTGGAAGAGTCGTGTGCACCCCTGTGTCCACTGCAGTGTACTCACACAGCCATGGTGTGGAACGTCCGTCAGGGGATGACGGGGAACTAGGTGCACGGGAGTATCATTTGGCCATGAGCAAGGATGGAGTCCCATCATTTGCAGCCACGTGTATGGAACTAGAGAACATTAAGTGAGACAAGTCAGGCATAGAAAGACAAATGTCACACATTATCAGTCTTTTGTAGGACCTAAAAGAGTTGACCCCAAGGAGGTAAAGAGTAGATTTGTGGTTACTAGACGCTAAGAGAAATGAAAAGGAGGAGGGGGTGGTTGGTTAAGGGGCCAGCTGGAAGAAGTTCTAGTATTCGATACTGCAAAGAGAAATTAGAAGAAACAATAATTTATTCTGTTTCAGAATAGCTAGAGGAAAAGAATTGTAATGTTCCCAAGACAAACAAAACGTAAAAGTTTGAGGTGAGGGATATCCCAGTTGCCCTGATTGGACCATTACACATTACATGTATCAGAATATCACGTGGACCCCAAAAATATACACCACAATGATATATCAATTAAAAAACACACAGAAAAGAAGGGTGCCCTAAAACATGAAGATGATGAAGCCTGTGATGTAGAAATGAGATTTCTGGAAGCAGTAGTTCATCCATACCCACTCTGTGAAATTAGTCACAGGGAACCCCGAGTGATTGGAGCGGGTACAAATACTCAATGATCATATCAAGCTCTCTGCAAATCTTAATGAAATATTCGTCAAATTTTGAAACCAAAGAACAGTGTAAATGTTGTCCTGGTACTTCATAGTGAATTTAGACGGAATTGGAAATTATAGAAGACATATAAAAAATAAATTAAAAGAGCCAAGTATGTTAATTAAATTTCTTTGTACATCAAAGTCAAGGGTTATATCGGGTTCTTTGTAAATTTGCATTCTGATGAGTATTAGTCCTTATCTGAAGCTCTTGAGAGAAAAAGTGTCTAAACTATAACAAAATTAGGGAGGTATAGTGGGAAAGAATAAATTGAATTTTCACTCCTAATTCTTTGCAGTTATAGGAAGCTATTTACATTATCGGTTCCAGACAGGATCGTTCCCATTCACTGAACAGCAAAATTCTCCTGCCATTAGCAGCAGTGTCATTAGCTTCACTCTTTGACATTCATTATCTCTTCCCTGCAATATTCAATTGATACCTTTTATAATAACTCTGCACTACATTAAATCAATACCAAGATATTGCCCATCTATTCATGCTGTGCTCTAGAGTATAAATTGAAGTACTTTGTATTAATAGTTCAGTTGAATTCTACTTTAAGAGGAATGTGAAAACTGGGGGTTAAACCTGGAATTTTATAAACCTGATTGACTTTTTTAACTACAGTTCAAGGAAGCCTAGAGCCAGTAAAACAAGTGCAGTCAAATGCCCATTTCTATACATTTCTGCAGCCCACTTGATTAAGACAAGTCCCTTTAAATGTTTTCATCAATTAAACAGGTTATAGAATACAAAAGAAATCGGAATTCAACATTTCAAAAGCAAAGGTGATTCTTCCCACCTCAGGATCAGCAAGGCGAGGGCTGCAGAAATGTGTTCAGTCTGTGGGTGCCCTCATGTGAGCGAGAGATGAAGAGCTTTCACGTTCTCCCCTCTCGAGACACTATTCAGACGAGATCAGGTGTATTCAGGGGCGGTTAGGCTGAAGACACTGAGACGTTGTTCAAACCCACCTCCTGCTTTGGCCTCCTCAGCCCCATCTGTCCCGTCATTTATCTCCCTGTTCTGTGCACTCCCAGGACAGAGCCTGGCCAGCGCCTTCCCTGCCCCATCTTCTGTCGCATCCAGGGTCTCCTGTTTGGCTGGCAGATCAGATCCAAGGGAGTAAATGGGGTGGAGGAGAGGATGGGAAAAGCAGCCCTCTTGGATGGGATTTGCAAACGGCACAGGGCCAGGTATCAAGAAGCCTGACAACCTGCTACTCTTCTTTTTTATTTATTTTATTATTATTATTATTATTATTATTATTATTATTTTATAGAGACAGAGTCTCACTTTATTGCCCTCGGTAGAGTGCTGTAGCATCACAGCTCACAGCAACCTCCAACACCTGGGCTTAGGCGATTCTCTTGCCTCAGCCTCCCGAGTAGCTGGGACTACAGGCGCCCAACACAACGCCCGGCTATTTTTTGTTGTAGTTCGGCCAGGGTCGGGTTTGAACCCGCCACCCTTGGCATATGGGGCTGGCACCCTACTCACTGAGCCACAGGCGCCACCCCCTACTACTCTTCTTTTAAAAAAGATAAACTAAAATGATGCCAAAGTGTAATCCAGTTTATTCACTTTTATTAAAAGTTACTTACGGGTTATTATTATTCTTTTTAATATGCTAGAAGCATCGAGAATTAGATGATATGAGGGAATTATTATCAATTTATTAGAATGTTAATGACACTATCGTTATACAGGATAATAGTGGGTAAAGTACTATCAGTACTCATTGCCAATTCTAAGTGATGAGATAGAGGTGTTTGCTGTACTTTTTCTTTCGAATTTTCTGCATGTGTGAAAAATTTTATAATAAAACTTGGGGGAACAAAACAATCAGGGTTCATTTCAGAAAAATAAAAAAATACAGACAAATAAGGAAGCAGCTTTTAAGTGTGTTTTCCTTCCCTAGGAGAAAATCACTTTTAAAATAATGTTATATATATATAATGCCAGACACTCATTTTCTTAAAAACGAATGGTGTACAATGCAGACTTCTTTTATATCACAACGTGCTGGAACACTTTCAAATCAATAGTTTATTTCTGGAACATCATTTTCAATAGCCTCGTAACATTTTATTATATGGCTATTAAAGCTGTTCTGACCATTGTCCAGGATTTTTTTTACCCTAAAGTCAAGCTGAGGAAAAGGATACAGCAGCCACTGGCGCTTGCACCATCAGACGTCAGAAGCTGTGGTGCCAGTTTCTAACAAATGTTAAGTGAGTCTCAAGAACAACTGATTTTGACCCTGGCTGTTAAAATAACCAATGTTTGGGGAAGTAGTCACTGCAGGAGGACGCTGTAGGGAAGAGGTTCACTGCTCTGGAGCTCAGTTTGTGGCACAAGTGCCCTCTAGGCTTCGCTGCTAGAGGGTAGAGCTGGGGTTTCCAGCTCCACCCAAACCTAGCGAGCCAGGATATTCACACACAGGTCTTGAAGGTCCCTCAAGCTCTAACCATCTACTGTTCTCTTGGTAAAACCGCAAGCACATAGAGATTTCATAGGGAAATACATAAATCTTCAAGTGTTTGTGTTGGTTTGTCTCTGGCCTGTGCTTTGGGAGACACATCTTCAGGATAAGACCCCGCGTCCTTGGCAGTTGCGAACCAATGCTTGCTTCCCCCAGTGAAAGCCGGAGGGAACCAGCCACTCTCCCAGCTTTAGGGGATTGAGTGCAGATTAGGAAGACGCTGGGGGAAAGAGCGGTTGGGCAGGTGGCCTGACTCGCCCTGTAGACGTGGGGGGTGATGCTCCTGTGAAGAAGTGGGAAGAGTCGCCGCGTGGGTGCCTGTCTTACCTTGTCTGAGCCGTGATCAGGCCTACAGACCACTGAACCCAGCCGCTAACCCAGGCAGCCGCACCGGGCGACTCCACAGAGCACAGACTGCACTGCTGACCCAAGGAAAATGGGTCCAGGGCGTATAGTAGGAAATGAATCCCAAGAGATGGCTTGGAGGATTTCGTGTCTTGGGATCTGCCAAAATTATCATTTCCAAAATGGTGGCTGTGCTTACAGCAGCCCAAGGATTGAACATGAGCCCAGGGAAAGAGGAGACACGAGAGAGCTCAGAGGCACACAGTACTGGGAAGCCTTTTCCTTCTTGGACAGACTTGAATCTGTCCAGTCTAAATCCAGAAGTGCTCACCCCTATCTTCCTTTAATTTGTCAAATCTTTTCTGTTGACAAATCTTTTCTGATACTGTTTACTTTCTTCAAAAATTTACTACTCAGCTAACAAAAGCATTCAAGATAGGAATCGCTTGTAGATTAAACTGAGTCTTCATACCTCATTCAACCCATGGGCGGCTTACTCGAGTGCGTGCACAAGTGCAGCATTGCGGTTGTGAATGTGCGTCTCTGATAAATCAATGGGGTGAGCAATCGTAGTAACCCATGGCCCTTTGGCTGACTCCATAAGGACAGCAGGGTCTTCTCACTGTCACAACCTTCCTGTGTGGCCTCTCCATAGTCTCTTCATGTGTTAGACACATCTCAGCACTGCCAGGAGGTAGCTGCCCACAGCTCTTTGGGAATTGTTTGGTAGAATCCCAGGAGATAACAGACGTCGTGTGTTTCTAACCATAGATAGAGGAGGTGCTTGATGTCTCTGCTCACACAGGCCTCTGTCCTCTGCTCACCCGCACAGCCACAGGAAAACCAGCCTCACAGCCACCATCAGGGACGCCCCTACAGCATACAGGTGGCCTTTCTGAGCTGAGTTTCTCCCCATACCCAAGAACATCCTCACGGTTGGCATTTGGTCATCTTTGCATGTTCCCCATGAACCGAGGGGGGAGCAGATGGAAAGAAGGGGCCCCAAGGTGTGTTCTGACCACAGACCCAGGGTTCAGATCTCCAGTAAGGGGAAAACGGCCCTGCCCTGCGCTGTGATCCCTCCCCTCCTCAAAGCCGCTGCTGCTGTTTAACAGAACCTGTTTGCTGGATTGTTTTTTTTTTTTTTTTAATAGTTCTCGGCAAGATCAGGAGCGCTGTGGGGAGCGCACAGCTCCTCATGTCCCAGAAGTTCCAGCAGTTTTACTGGCTTTGCCAACAGAACATGGTGAGTGCTGCGCGGAAAGCCAGCCCTGGGCCCCCAGACGTTCTCTCTGTCCCTGTCTATGCAGAGCACTGGGTGGGGTCGCAGTGGGCACGCTTCCCCGGCCTGGGACAGGCTGGTTCGGAGGAGCCACTGGGTGACTGCGGGGGGCCTGTTAATGGGGGAGGTGCAGGACGGAGGTGGGGGGTCCCAGGAGTGGGGAGAGGTCTCAGAAGACATGAAATGAAAATTGCTATTATGGCTAATGTCACAAATAAAGAAAGTGAACTGAGACGGCTGAAAACAAAAACGCATAAACAACTACATTCAGAGAGCCCCACAGTGGTTCTCAACCTTCCTAATGCCACAACCCTTTAATACAGTTCCTCATGTTGTGGTGACCCCCAACCATAAAATTATGAGGAACTGTATTTAAGGGTTGCGGCATTTGGAAGTTTGAGAACCACTGCTTTAGAGGCTTGGCGCCTGTAGCTCAGCAGCTAGGGCACCAGCCATATACACCGGAGCTGACAGGTTTGAATCTAGCCCAGGATTCAAACAACAATGACAACTACAACCAAAAAATAGCCGGGTGTTATGGCAGGCACCTGTAGTCCCAGCTACTTGGTAGGATGAGGCAAGAGACTTGCTTAAGCCCAAGAGTTTGAAGTTGATGTGAGCTGTAATGCCATGGCACTCTACCCAGGGTGACGGCTTGAGACACTGTCTCAAAAAAAAAAAAAAATGAAGAGACTTTAGAAATAATTTAGCCTTTATATTTTATAGTCAAGAGTGAAACGAATATACATTCAATTAGAGTCATTAATATAGTTGGCATTTTGCTTGGTTCTTCCTGGCAATCAAAAAGGAAGAAAATATATATTTATAAATATTTACATATGTGCATAGGACTTTTTTACATATTTGTATACATTTATATTTATACATATACTTATATACACATATTAATATATTTACATATACTACATATTTACATGTACATACATACTTTCTTTAGCTGACTAGAGAATGTATTCACTTAATTTTATGAGAAATAGCTAAATAGTACTAACATTACTTTTATAGGCTATTTTATAATCCATACATTGAATTTTTTTACAGCAAACATTTTCAATAAAATGCAAACAGATCTCTGCTAGGCCCTTTACAGCTACATGTCAGGAGTCTGATTGTGTTTTATTTCCGTTTTTAATCAGCAAGGAGACATAAACATGTTCTCACACATCAAAGGGATCACAGGCACATTAGTCACCAATTCGCATCTTTTAATTAGGATTGTTAAAAATTGTGTCTTCTGTAATATTTTTCAGTTAATGCCATTAGAGTTCATTATTAGCAGCAGCTAACTCCAATAACATCAAGTTATACCCAGCATTTGAAAAGGGAGAATAGGAAAGCTTCGAGTTCTTTACAGGAAATGTAGCTGTGTAAACATTCCATTGTCATGTTACTGTGAATGTTCTTGCCTCCTCCCTGGGATCTATTGGGTCATTATCTCTAAGGGAATTTATTTCAACGCCTACAGAACATTGTGTTGTATTACGCACAGGTGAAACCTCATGGCCACTGTCTTTAGCAGCCATAATCTAAAGCTCCCTACACAGGAAAATGTTCATTTCCTCTCTTCCAAAAGCAGCGAAAATTAGACTTAAAATTGTTCATCCTAATATTGTTTTTGCTTTTGAATTTTGAAGTATCTGGCTTGGCTACATCCTTTACTTTTGGTATTTACTCAGGATTATTACAAAAATCTCTAAGGCACCTTCTGGTGAAGAAAGTCAGGTGGGGGTGGGGTCTGCAGCCAGGCCTGGCAGGAGTTGAGAAGCAGAACGCATGGCAGGTGCTTCCCTTTTCACAGCCACAGTGCCCATAATCTCAGGGCACACCACTAGTTGCTGGAAGATCTAGGCAGGTAACTGAGCTCTACATTGCAGGGATGACGGTAGAACTAGAACCCCACCAGTTACTTGGGATGGACAACACAGGGCAGGCAGTCTTCGAGGCGAGCAAGTGCAGGTGGTTCACAATGTAACACGTGTGCAGAACGAACTTCCTTGCAGAGCTCACAGCTCCACTCCCGTGCTTGTGGGAGCAGCAGCAAATCCCCAGAAAGATGGTTAAGGATGCAGAATTCACCCAGACTGCCCAGCTTGATTCGAGGTTTGACCCACCAGGGCGCTTGTGCCAGAGCAGGCCACTCACACAGGGATGCTCTGAACCAAAGCCCGGGCATCTAAGTTCACATCAAACAGACTCTTGATGTCAGAGTCAGGAACTGTCTGAATTTTAAATGACTGCAGTTTAACAAGGCTGCATGGCCCTGCTGGCAGAGGGGATGCCATGGCACAACCATTGGCTTTTTTAAAAAAGTTGTAAACGTATCATGGTATCTGAATGCCCAGATGCAACCACCTCCCCAGAAAAAGGGAACAGAAGACACAAAACCGCAGCCCAGCCGCAGCCTGGGGTCTGAGCCAAGCTGGGAACAGGTGTTCTGTGAGCCTGGGGTGGGGACAGCGCCCCCTCGAGGCTGCCGGCGCGCCGACGGGAGAATCCCTTTGAGGACGTGACAAGGGCACAGCACCCACCGTGGGCTTCCCGACTTGGTCAGGCAGCCCGCGTGCCTAACCCCACGAGAGAGAAAGTTCCCACATGTGTGAGGGCTCCCCGAAGGAAGGCGCAGAAACCCCCCGCGGGGACTGACGGGCGCCCGTGGCGACGCCTGCTGTGGGCGTGGGGACGCGCTCACACCTGCAGCCTCCCCGGGCCCGCCGAGCTCAGGGCGCTGCCCGCTCTTGCTCCGCGTCCTCACTGCCGGGGCCAACGCAGGCCAGACGCCGGCCAGCCGGGGATCGAGGCTCCTGGCCGGTGGTCCTGACCCGGGCTGCGCTTCTCACTCGCGGAACCTTCGGGGGCGCGGCTGGCAGGAGCGGCCGAGGGGGCCCCCTAGTGGTTCCGCGGGGAACGGGCCGGCTGAGCTGCCGTCCTCGCCGGTGAGGAGTGTGACCTGGACTCAGCCCAGCCAGCCCGACGTCCACCGCGGGCGCCCAGCCCGCCAGAAACGCCTGCGGCTGCTTAAGGCTCCCAGGCAGGGACCACCCCCCACTCCCGGTCCGGGGGACCCCACCAGGAGGCCGTGAGATTTTACACGCAGGCACTGGGTGGAAACCGTATATCCCCCAGTCCCTGGGCAAAAAAACAGAACAGCTTCCCGCAGCACCTGTGCCTTGTGAGCGTGGGGACCCGTCCGTGAGCACGCTGAGCCCTTCATGAGACTCGCTAGTCCCCCTCTCTGCAGCGGACACATCCTGCAGGGGACAAGTACACACACATCATGTCTGGAAGGTGACTTGACCACTAGAATCAGAGACAAAACCCCTCAGGAAGCAAACAGAGGAAAAGAACTGGCTCCAAACCCCTCCCTGGCCACTGCCACGGCCGCCAATACCACAACAGACCAGGGGCCCTGCCCGCTAATAACCCACAGGTCATCCGAACCACAGGGCCCCGTTGCTTTTCTGAATCACCAAGGGTCCCTACTTTCTACCTACCATTCCCAGCATTTTCAATCGGGAGTGGTGAGCGGATGCACTACATATTTTTAAACTGTCAGCAAATAACTGCGCTAAAGTAAACTGTCATGGAATCGTGTTAAGCCTTCCCAAATATTTGCATCCGTGTTTGAATGAGCCGGGCTTCTCTCTAACCCAGTCCTTCCCAGCCCTCCAGCCACAGACTCTGCAGCTCTGACCCCCTGTGTGTCCGCAGGACCCGAGTGCCATGCCCAGACCCACCTCCCAGGACCTGGCTGGGTACTGGGACATGCTGCAACTCTCCGTTGAGGATGTCAGCATGAAGTTCGACGAGCTGCACCAGCTGAAGCTTAACGACTGGAAAGTCATAGAGTCTCCCGAGAGAAAGGTAAGGACGCCCATGCCCGCACATCCCTGCAAACTGCTGCTGTGGGGCCGCTGCCATCTGACCCGAGTGCAGAAATGGTCTGCATCAAACGCTGCGTGGTACTGGGTGTCCCAGGGTTTGGTTAGCAGTACGCGGTCAAATTCTCATGTATGCGCGCGCGTTTGTGTGTGTGTGTGTGTGTGTGTGTGTGTGTGTGTGTGTGTGTGTGTGGCCGTTTGCATATGCACATGTGTGTCTGTGTGCACAAGCACGTGTGCACAAACCCGGGTGGAATGGAAAAGCCTAGGCGTGTGTGGCAGTAACAATGTCTTCCTTGCTGTATGTCCTATACTGCAGTTTAGAGAGGCTCTGGCTAAACTCACGTATGCAACCTCACTTGCATTTCTTACAGGGATCTAGCCCCCCTGAATTATTTTCATCACAACTTTATTTTGGTTATGCATATTAAGCTTGTTTCCCACAGGGAAATATTTAGGTCTGCTTATAGACTTCTGAGCAGTGACTTCTCCTATTCAAATATACCTTCTGGTTGCATGCCTGGAATTAGAGGCAAGATGGCATTTCAAATTATATTGAAACATGTGGTCAGACTGGCCACTTCAGAGAAGTCTGCCCCAAGCAGTACCACTGGCTCCAAAAAGATAAAAAAAAAGCTCCCCCCACAAATCTCACAACAATTTAATAGTTGATTTAAAGAGAAGACACTCATCTGAGATCAGAATCAATGGCCTATAAAATCAACTGCAAGAAATGATCAAAGACCATGGCAAATTACAGGCATTATAAATCAGGAGGAAAAAAATGACACAGAAGATAGATACTGGTGAAATAACAAATGATTAACATAACTCCAGAAAGAAAAAAAGGAAATAAATGGTAAAAGCAATAACTAAAGAAATGATAGAAGAAAATTTTCCTGAGTAAAAGAGAGATCTGAGACCATTTGATGGAATATATTCATCAACTTCCAAACAGAACTAGAGCAAAATAGTTTACACTTAGATATAACCTACTAAACATCTTTCATACTCATGAGAAAGAAAACATATTGAGCTTCCAAGCAAATAGAAAAAGTAACTTAGGTCGGCATTAGAATTTACATTTATTATTGGACTAGATGGCCGATATTAATGAGTGTTTAAAAAATGCTGAACAAAAATTCAAAAATCCTGGTGTGTGAACTTGCCAGGAAAAGAAAATTAGAGATAGGTAAGCACTCAGAAAATAATACATTTTTATGTAATAACTCCTTCAATGAAAATACATAAGTATACAAGGAAGAGGCTTTTTACTAACCTGCAGAATGTGAACTAGATCAAAGACTTTAAAATAGAAGAAGAGAGAAAACAGGGTGAGCAATTAATCTTTCTCACCTGACACAGTAATTAAAGCTGAATAAATAGGACATACTAAGAATGTACAATATCTGTATCAGTATCTATTACAAAGACTCTTTTAATAAAATGGACATGAAATAGGAGAACTTCCAATATGCATATGCTTCCATATGCTGATATATGTTGGCTATGTTGACATATACAAAAGTACTAAATTTTACCATCACCAAATCTATGCCTTAAAGATGGCTTCCAGGATGGGAAGAAGGATTAAAATGTTCTCCATATTTGGGGGTGAGACTAGGAAAAAGGAAGGAGAGAAAACGTAAACATTATCTAAAATTTCATCATAATATGAAGAGAAGAAAAAATAAGGCTTGGCAGGCAAAACAATCTATAACAATGAAAGAAATGGTGAGTATCTTGTATTCAATATAATTGCTAAATTATTTCTATTATTTGTGTTTTATGTATTTGTTTGTTATTTGTGTTTTATTATTAGTATTTATTTATGTGACAACACTGCAGATGGCATATATAACACTATAATGTCTTTACCTAAGTATTTATGTTATTTTTCTACATTAAAATTCCTGAAACAAAATTACTCATTTGGTAATATTTTATCAACAATAACTACATGGCAAAATTATTAACATGTCAAGTATTTTGTCCAAATTCAGCACACACAAGTATCAGTTTCTTTGCAGCAGGTTTCCTGATAATGATACTATCATTGCCAGATCAATACCAAAATGTTTATTAGTTTATTAAAAGAAATGGAATATGAGTTATTTATTTCTGAAAACAAAAATTTCTGTATTTTTTTTTTTAAGGCCAGGGCTGGGTTTGAACCCACCACCTCTGGCACAGGGGGCCGGCACCCTACTTCTTTGAGCCACAGGTACCACCCAACATTTTTCCATTTTTAACAAACAGTACCCATTTTCTGAAGATGAGTCTTATCTGAGAAGGAAAAATAAGGATTAGCAGGCAAAACAATCTATAATGATGAAAGAAATGGTGAGTATCTTATATTCAATGAATAATGGTTAAAATATAAGGAACAGGAACTGACCAAAATATTTCTTCTACCAGAATATGATCTGAGTAGTAAAATGATTTTGTGGATTTTTTTTTTTATTAAATCACAGCTGTGTACATTGGTGCAATCAAGGGGTACAATGTGCTGGTTTCATATATAATCTGAAATGTTTTCATCAAACTGTTTAACATAGCCTTCATGGCATTTTCTTTTTCTTTTCTTTTTTTTTTCCAGTGGTTTGACAGAGTTTATTTACAGAAAAGAATACAGAAAACACTAAAGTTCCTGGTAGAGAGAGAGAACTGAAGTGGGGAGAGAAAAACTCTCTCCGTTTCTCTCCCGGTCTTTCCCTGTCTCCCCCTTAGGCTTTTAGTCTCAGGATATATATAGGTGTATGGGCTCCTTGGCCAGGAAATGAATGAACACAGTCCCTTCCACTGGGGACAAGGTGAATGAATGTATCAATGAACGAACACAGTCCCTTCCACCAGGGCAAAGTGAATGAATGTATCAATGAATAGACACAGTCCATTCATGGAATTGATGCCTAGGAAATTCACATGAAATTGACCTAGGCATAGGAAATGGGGGTTCCACATTTAGTCCTAAGTGTAAAGTGAAGGAGACACCAAGGCACAGGTGTCTCCTTGGCAGTTGTCCGGCCTTTTTGGCTCTTGGAGCCTCTGGTGGGGGTCGGAGGTCCCCCTCCTTGCCTGTCATCCAGCCTGCTGGCTCTTCAGCTGGTTGCCACAGCACCAATACCACCAAGGAGGAGGTGGCAGGTCTTCCAGCTCCATTGAGCTGGCTAGGGCGCCAAGTGTCCTGCATCAATTCTCCTTCTCCGAGTAGAAACTCTAACTGCTGTTAGGGAAAAAGGGCGAAGACTCAATCTAACTGCTTCCTGCTGAATTGGGCAATGATAGAAGGGGGCAGTTAGGGTTTCTCTGGAGGGAGAGTGATACAGGGGTTCATGGACTGGAACCATCTTTATTGCGTGTGGCTTGATGACATTTCTGGAAA